>JAYJMF010000021.1:848705-868004 GCA_036873715.1 Salvia sclarea | reverse complement strand
AATATATGATTCACACGTGAACGATTTTAACTTATTAAAATAGATTTTATTATTTACATGTGATTTATATGTTAATTGATCACAATCTATTTGTTAAATATTTATCTCGTGCATCGCACGAGGACAAATACTAGTTTAGTTAAAAACATAGGACAAGAAAGTGGGAGATTAACTTTAGAGTTATAAATTTAATGAAATGCGTGTGGGTCGACGTGTGAATTTGTGATACGTGAGGAGAGAGAGTATATTATATATATATACTTTGGAAATGAGAAATTAATGATTATGCGAATTATTTCTTCGCTATTTCAATAAGTATTCAATGATATTATATTATAATAGACAAATTAAGCGGAAAAATAATTTATTTATATACCTTAATTTATTATATAGAAAATTAAAAAAATAAAGAATATATAATTATTAAGGGGTAAAATAATTTTTTTATATATTTTATTATAGACTACGGAATAAAATAGTACTTATTTAATGACAATTTTCTATTCAAAATAAAATAATTAGCATACAAATGAAGTAATTATCAACTACCAAACCTTTTCTTCTCGCCTTGCTAACTCAACAACTCACGCTTTAAGAAACAAAAACAGTACTAACTCATGCAGTCATCACGCTACATTTATTTAATTGCTGATGTTGATAGTTAAGTTATTGCAAATAATTTGCTTAACTTGTGGTGATGAACTATGTTATAGTCTTCTAGATAATGGATTGTTTTGGCAAGATATGATTGAACAAAAATGTTAAGGAAATAGGTCTTGTGTCGATCTTTGATATCTGCTACTACAACCCATCAATTTATTTCACACGTTTCAAATTTTTTACTTCTTTACAAAATTTATAAACTTGGTCCAAAGAATGTTAGATTTACTAAATTGACTATCATTTATTCGGATTCCACAAAAAAGGGGACTTATTTATAAGGAAAAATGATGTATTCTGCCGCCGCATATGTAATAAGAATCGTGGGACAGAAGGAGTATGTGATCAAGGACGGTTATGGGCCCTGCTCGGGATGGGCGACCGCACAGGGACCTCAAAATACGAGGCCCCCTCGGATGTATTAGGGTCCATATATATATAAATTTTGTCTTTGTGTTGGTACCTCTGTTGCCATTTCTTTGAGCAATAAAATTCTGTTTTCCGATAATAATAAAAAAATAGTAATATATAAATTTTACTTCATTAATTGCTTAATGTTTTATAAGTACAACGTAACCAATAACTATCAAAGTTGTTGCATATTTGTGACATATTGGTCTGGGTTCGAATCCAACCAAGGATATTCTGCCTTTTAAAATTTTGTAAGGGGCCTTTTCTTTTCTGGAGTAAAAATGAACTGCTAGTGGTGGGTTTTCGAGCTTCCCAAGGCCCACACGAATTTTACAGTTTATTTAACCCTTCTTAATTCTTATGCTACTATTTAACTAATCGATCAACTTCTTAATTTTCCTCCCTAAATATTCAGCCACTAAGCAGCGACAACATGAATGAGTTTGTGGTCTAACTTCTGCTCTTCTTTTCAATCTTTCACAAAAATATTAAAATAGTCATATCTACATCAATTCCGAATAAAAGAGAATGTAGATGAAAAATTTGTTAATTCTAAGGAATTAGATGAATATAATGTTGGTGGCAAAGATGTTAAATGAATGGAGTATTAAAGAAATACAGAGAGCTCAAGCAGTCCTAATTTCCCTCCAAGATCACAGCTTTCCGGCAATTTGAAGTATTTGAGAAGTGGGTCGTCGGAATCTTCGGTCTCTTTATCTTGGTCGGGAGTTTCAGGTTCTTTTGTCGATGGGCTTTGTAGGATGAAACACACCAATTCTATAATTTCAAATTTTTATTCTCTCTCCAATATATATAAAGGCGGAAGCACATAAAACTAGCAAGTACAACTTTTTTTCATTAAAAGGACAATAAATTAATTTATACTATTAAAAAAACCAAAACTCCAAATCTATTTCTTATGAAAAGCTAGACAATTGTATCGGATGGGATTCTCTGACCCACAATTTTCTGTGTGCGAGTGTTCCACTATAAGTTTTGATATTTTAAATAATATTTATTATAAAATAAAATCCTATTATTACGTAATACATCATGATTAATATCTATAAGAAATAAAATAAAATTATAAAATTTATATACTATAGTTTTAGAATATTTTGATTTAAAAAAAACTTATTTTATTGATTATTTCAAAAATATGATATACTATAATTTTTTAAAATTCTAATTTTTTGCTATAAATATTAATCATGTTGTATTATGATATAATAAAATTTTATTTTATAACAAATACTCCGTATTATTAAAAATATTGAAATTTATAGTGGAACACGATGGCACATGAAAGATTGTGGGACAAAGAATTTCATCCACAATTATACATAAACACTTAATCATCTTCTCTATTAAAGGATTTGGAGCCAAAATCTCCACCTCAGCCCCCAATTCACTCCCCAACAGCCACATCAGTTTTTCTTATATAATTTTTTTTTAATTTAATTTATTTTATTGCATTATAAATCAATATTCACTTTTCCTTTTTTAGCTCCATCAAAACCCACACATAATTTCATACCCATCTTATTTAGTCTCATATATCACGCTATTCTCGCAAGACAAATATTTGCGTTAGGCCAATTGTTTGCCGCTCCTATTCTAAGCCATGAATTGAGCGAGGGGGAGCCGAAGGCGGAGCCGTTTGTTGTTTGCCGCCCCCTATTATTGTTGTCGGTCTCATTATTTATATATTAATTGGGCCGGGCCTAACGTAAATCTGCCTCTTTGGAATAAAATTCTGCATAATCGTTGGAGATATTCTTTGATATTTTCATTTATTACATGCAAGCAAGAACCTGTTTCACCTTGGCCACGTCGACGGCAAGGGAAGATTGCCTTTTTTAACACATATACCAGAATTAATATTATCAAAAAATGTTTTTAGGAGAACAGAAGCAGTTAGTGGCATGCCCAGTGTTCCACTACAAACAACAACAAATGTTGGTGACAAAATCCTCAATCCCAAACAATATTCTGTCGCTTATTCTAAATTCCACATATGAAAATAAAAAAAATCAGAACTAAAAACTACAGAAACACGTATTGAAACTTAACAGCGCTTGGAAAAGCGGAATTAGACTCCAAATTTGGTAGCATTCATAACAGAAAATACGCATATTACCTTTGTTTAGTATCCCTTTTATTTATCTATTGAACAAAATACACACACACACACAAACACACACACATACACACACACATATACAGATACATATATATATATATATGCATGTGTATATATATGAGAGATATGAACAGAGAAGATCGAATTTGTGGTAGAATCTTTTCTGTCATTCATCACTTGTTCCTTTCATCCTAAAATATTTCAGCAATTTGTTGAATTTGATTTCTCCCTCTCTCACTCTAATGGCTGAACCAGTGGGTGGCGGAGGAGGTCTCAACAAACCTTGTATTCTTCTCATTAGTAAGCGCCACCTCTCTCTCTCTCTCATCTCTCTCTCTCTCTAACAGTCATGGAAATCACAATAATTCCAAAAAAAAAAAAAAATGGGGAAATTGCAGTTATATCTGGGATGGAGAGATTCGCATTCAAAGGTGTGGCGTCGAATCTGGTGACGTATCTGACAGATGTGATGGAGATGAAGAATTCATCAGCTGCGAAATTCGTCAACAGCTGGGTTGGATTCACGTCGCTGCTGCCCTTGATCGTCTCCACCTTGGCCGATTCCTACTGGGATCGCTACTCCACCATCTTGGCCTCTGCGGTTCTCTACGCCGCGGTCAGTTGCAATTCCCCTCCTTCATGTTTATCTCGTGCCCGTATTTTTTATTATTATTATTATTATGGTTTTTTTGGGTGAAATTGTTAGTGGATATACATGCAGACCATTGATGGATTGGATCCCCAGTCACCCTTCCACTTTATTATTATGGTTCGGGTTTTTGGTCCGGTTTTGTTTTTTATTTTTATTTTAATTTTAATTTGTGCATATATCCTCATCCTACTCACAACATTCAACTAATTTATTAAAATTCATGTAAAAAATAAATGAGACACTATTTGATGGGTAGTGGAATTTTATTTTATTTTTCAAAATTTGGATGCTTCACTTTTTGGTGTGGTGTTTCGCAAAAAAAATGAAGTACCAGTTTTAATATATTAATATAATAATTTACCGAATAACTTAATTCTAGTTTTAGAATACTTCCATAAAGTTCTTTTAAAAAAAAAAAACCCGGTTCATTTTTTCATATTTTCCGGTTTTTTTGGTTCGGTTTTGATTCTAAAATTTCGGTGAGATTTGACAAAAGAAAAGAAAACATCGAAAATTCGGTTTATCCCGGTTGGAGCAAAAATTTGAACAGAGATCTGAATGCTTGCACGGTTTTACCTCTCTCTTTTCACCTAGCGACAAATAGCATTTACTTTGAGTGATAAGTTAGGTTGATAAAACATAGGATTGAGTATTTGAAGGATAAGATTGCCAAACTAGTTCAAAAATCAAGCAATCCATGATTTATCTGAACTATAAGATTAGTTTGGATTATTTTTATCAATCCATCGTATCATGCAAAGTAACACTACCTCAATGTCGGCAACAAATTTAGTATATTGTGGTGTCCCAATCTTGATTCTGATCCATCTTGAATATGCAAATTCATGTTTTTATATAGGGGCTACTAGCTTTGACATCAACAGCAGTGACATGGCCATGGTCAGATTCCAAGAAGATACATTCAATCTCATCTCTGTGTTGGTCTCTGTATCTCATCTCCATCGGCCAAGGCGGCTACAACCCCTCTCTGCAGGCGTTCGGCGCTGATCAGCTCGAGGCCACGCACGATCTGCCTCGTACGAGCACGGATGACCCGAAGGGCTCGGACAAGAAGAGCTGGTTCTTCCAATGGTGGTATTTTGGGGTGTGTTGTGGCAGCTTGCTGGGCGTCTCGGTCATGTCGTATATCCAGGACACGTTCGGGTGGGGGCTGGGGTTCGCGATCCCATCGCTGGCCATGATGGTGTCAATTGTCATGTTTTTGTGTGGCAGCCGGTTTTATACGAAGAAGGCGGGCAGGGTGGGCGACGAGAGCTTCTTTGAGGTCGCTGTGAGAGCTGTCAAAGCAGGCGTGTCGAAGCTCATCTATGGCGGGAGAGGCATGTCGAGGCATGAGTACGCTGTGGTGGAGCTTGAGTGAGTATTGTTTGTGCATTTGATGCAGTTTATTTTGTCACAATTTCTTGGATTCATGTTATGTTGTTGAGATGGTTTGCATCTTGTTTGAGCATTTGATTGATATTTTTTTGTCACAAATGTTATATATTTGAGTTGGAGGGAGTCTTGTTTGAATATTTGAGCCATTTCTTGTCACAAATTTTTGAACTTATGTTTATTAGTTGGGATGAAGGGAGTATTTTTTGAACATTTGATGCATATCTTTGTCACAAATTCTTGAATTTGTGCTGCTTATATAGTTGAGTTGGAGTAAGTCTTGTTTGAGCATTTGATTGATTTTTATGTGACAAATTCATGAATTTGTGTTAAATGGTTGAGCTAAAGTCACTCACGCTAATTTGGGTCACATATCTCGAACTTATGTTATATAGTTAGATACAGAGTATTTTTTGAGCATTTGATTATAATTATTTTCATCAATTGTTGAATTTATGTCATGTAGATTATATGTAATGATTCTTGTTTGAGAGTTTGATGCACATTTGTGTCACAAGTTGTTCATTTTATGTTAAGAAACATGGATATGTGGTGACCATTGGATCTGCTTGCAGGCTTGAGGAGAAAGCAGGACTGTGCAGCCAAGACCAAGACACAACCGGTGGTGCCCGACAGGCCGATGACGAGCCTTTGAAGCCCCTCGAGGCTGCAAAGGTCGTCCTGCGCCTGCTGCCGGTGTGGACGATGCTGCTGATGTTCGCGGTGATCTTCCAGCAGCCCGCGACGTTCTTCACCAAGCAAGGCATGACCATGAGGAGAAACATAGGCAAGAGCTTCAAGATCCCACCGGCGGCCCTGCAGAGTTCGATCACCATCTCGATCATCATCCTCATGCCGGGGTACAACAAGTTCTTCATCCCCTTCGTGCGTAGCTTGAGAGGCAGCGAAAAGGGCGTCTCCGTGATGGAGAGGATGGGGGTGGGGATGTTCCTATCCATCGTGGCCATGGTGATAGCGGCCCTGACGGAGAGGAGGCGGCTACAGATCTGTCTGACGGGTCAAGATTCGTGTGAGGACGTGGCGTTTAGCATATTCTGGCTCTTGCCTCAATACGTGCTTCTTGGGATCTCGGATATATTCACGGTGGTAGGGATGCAAGAGTATTTCTACTCCGAGGTTCCTCCGAGGATGAGGACTATGGGGATTGCTCTTTACACGAGCGTGTTTGGTGTGGGCAGCTTTGTGAGCGCTATTTTGATATCGGTGATCGAGAAGTTGACGAGCTCCAGTGGGGGCCGGGGAAGTTGGTTTTCCGATGATATGGCTCAAGCTCGACTCGATAAGTACTATTGGTTTTTGGCATTTTGGAGTGCTTTGAGCTTCCTAGCTTTTCTTGTGTTTTGTAGGTTTTTTAATAGAGAGAACTCAGATAAGAACTTGGACAATGATTTCAGCTAGGAAATAGTTTACATTGTAAATAAATCGTTAGCTTTGGTTAATTTTATTACGTGCCTTAGTTCAAATGATTGCATCCCATGTTCACAATCACAATGCTTTGAAACTCATGACATTAAGCAAGGTTGGACGTAGGAAAATAGTTAAAATTAAATATTTTCAATAGTAATCAAGGGCTAAAATCGAGAACTTTCGATTCTTTATTATATAAGAATTAAAATATAATTTCATGTATATCAAAATTATATCCTTCTTACTTTTTTAATGTTTGATATAGATTGTGCTACAGTAAAAAAATGACATAGTTCCAATGTGAGAATTCAATTTTGTTAATGAAAGTTCGAGGATTCAATTTGTACAAAGGATATAAACGAACCCTATCAAAACGAAAGTAAATGAACTCAATATTTACACACAAAAATACAAAAATTTAATTTTTAAAAATATATACCTAAATATTTTTATTTAATTAATAAAACTTCCATACTACTACATGCGAGTAATGTGATGGACGATAAGATAAGATGAAATCGAAAAGCCGTGAGTTGTAGGTGTAAGCCCATGCTGGATGGGCCCATTTTGTGCAAATAATAGTGCTGTTGGGCCTTTCATGTGTCGGAAATATTAATGAAGTATAAATAAATAGATGTTATATAAAGTAATTGCTAATTTAAATAAATAATAGTTCGACTTCAGTATTTTTCAAAACATTAAGACAAATATTTGACGTGTATATATCGACTCATGTACAGACCAATTACATTACAACCTGTATGTAATATAATTCTGAGTTAATTATAGTCTAATGGCATAATCTTTGGAAATTTTAATGTGGAAGGCTAGGATGCGACATAGAAGTTCGGTTTATTTTGTAAATTTTGATGGAGATACATTTTTTCACTTGAGCATCAAAAATTCAAAATAATGGTGTGTTATTTCTTGATATTTTTATTTGTGCATCAAGAATGACATCATTTTAATGTGCGAATGAAAAATATATTTGCAGGCACCAAAATATTGTTGTTTGGTGCTCAATAGTAAACATATATTTTCTATACAATTTACAAAATGAATTAAAATACTAACACCGAGCCTTCCTCGCAGGATGGAGCAAAAAACGTAGCTTGAAAATATTGGAATATTTTTAATCCAATAGTGCTATTACAAAAAAATTTGGATTTTTTTTATTTTTTTGTGAAGTTTGGGTATGAAAATATAGAATTGGACCATATTGTAAATCATACCTAAAAAGATCATACTAGTTTTGTAATATTTTAAAAGCCGAGCGAGCTATTCTAAACATCAAAGTATAAATTATGATTAATTCTGTATTATATTCAACCTATGACATTATCTTTAGGCTTGAGTTTGTAATTTTTTAAGAAGAGTAGCTCGTTTTTAAATTGTAAAAGAACATAGACACCATTTTAGAATTTGGATTGTTGTATTACATCTCATACTTGATTATGATTGACACATGCAATATTTGCATAAAAATATCATTAATTAAACAACACTTCATAATATAATACTAATAAAAATTCACATAGGTGGTTATCTTATCTCAAAAAAAATACACACACTATTTCGTCAACTCCAAATAATTAAAATATATGACCTATATATGGATGAGAAGGAAGTTTGGAAGTGTGCTATCTCGTGAGCTCCTTTCCATTATTAGACTGATAGCAGCCAAAACCCGCCAGAAGATGAAAACCAAAGGCTTCATTTATTGCTTTGTTTTTGCTTTTTGGGGATTGCTTCAGCAATCCGTACAAGGGCGGCCGTTGCTGACGTCGGCGTCGAGGCCCCAGCGTGATGATACGGCGGCGTTTTCCCGGTGGTTGGTTTCACAGAGCTCATGGGGTGTGCTCAAGTAAGAAAAAATCGATGATCGCGGTAACTGATTGTTATAATACTTAATTTTGAACATGCGTTGGTTTTGCTTAGTTCTTAATTGTTGAATTCTATTGAATTTGACTCTTCTGAGGTTTCGGTGAGGGGATTGAGTTAGTAGTGCGTGATTTTGGTGTTTTGACTTGACATTTTGGGGGTAATTGGAGGCTGCAATTTGATCAATTTGTGTCATCTGCTTCATAAATGATGAAAATTAGTTGAAGCAAAGTTTTCTTGATGGATGGGAACAGAATCTGTTCTCTATTTTTCGTGTATATTTCTAATGATGTCTGTAATTTCATTTTTTGCTTGTTGATTGGCATATGCTAGTTAAATATATAGCTGTAGTTCTGCAACTCTTGCCACATAAATTGGAGCCTTGATCATCTAAATTTGGATCAAAAGCATAGTGCTGGAGCTGAAATCTGATGCCTTTTTGTTTATCTTGCAGCACGATATCCAGTGAATGGGGAGGAGCGCCATTCGGGTAATTCTATTCGAATTCTTGCAATTGAATTTGATCTCGTAATTGCATTTGGAAGGATGAATTTGTGTTTCTGCTGGTATTGCTGGCTCTGTGTGTATGCTTGTGAGAGAAGTAACCTTACTGCTCTGAGTGAATGTGATTTTCTATCATTGTATATGATATAAATTGCTTGATATATCAAAGGCTATGTCATAGATGCTTCATTTCAAGTTGCCTTTTTAGATGGATTAAAAGATGAGACATTCTGGAGCGTGGTGATCAGCATAAAGGTCTTTGTTTGGAGTTAAGGGGATTTGATTTGACATACTATTAGTCACCATTTTCATTCATTCATTCATTATTACTTCTTGCTAATCGGGGGTTTCCTTCAATTTTAGTACTCTCTTTTTCTGTTTTGCAGAAATTAGTTTAATTTTGAGATGGATTACCTAGTATTCCTTATTAATATAAAATGAGCCTTGTTTATGCTATGAGTTCTATCATTAGTGTTTTTTTTTCCTTCTTGGATTTCTAATATTTTGCAATTTTTCTTGCTTATGATGGAACGTTTAAATGTTGTGCAGAAATGTGGCTTCGTTTAGTGATGGATTGCCGGATGAAGGAAAAGGTATCCCTTACTTCTACCTGACAACTCTTGATCCGACAGCACGCAATGCTTTGGAAGACCAGAGAGCTTCCTTCACGCTGAGCGAATATAACCTTGGGACTTGTGGCAAGGAAGACCCCGAGGACCCCTCTTGTGCAAAGATCACGATTGTAGGAAAGGTGATGTGATGTCTTAATACCTATAATTTCACGAATGATTACATAATTGCCCACTGTGTATTAGTAGAAGGTGCCTTTACCTCTGAGCTTGTTCTATATTACTAGATTTTTGGAAGTCGTGAGTTTGCTAGCTTGCCAAATGTTTTATTCAAGTTGTTAGAGGAGTCTATTGAGCTCATGTATAAATTGCTTGAACTTTCATCCCCGTTTGATGTGAGACCTTACAAAGTCACGAGATATTGCATAGTACTCTCATGTCCCTTTCTCTCGCACACATCTCGATTCTGCTTCACAACTTCAGCTGTTGAAACTTGAAAGTCGTTGATAATTGATTTCTGCGCACTCAGTTTAGTTGGAAAATCGTATGCTTGCATTTTGAAGCGTGTTTATCCCTATTCTCGCTCGATAACCGATCATAACTTGCACCCTGTAACTGGATTTTCAGTTAAAACTACTCGAGGGAAACCCTGACGAAGAAGAATTTGCTCGAACCGCATTGTTCACGAAGCACCCTGTAATGCAGAGTAAGTAAATGTCTCTTGTATCCCCACCTCTTGAAATCATTTTCGTTAAATTTTGATTTACTTCTTTCGAATATTTCTGGCAGGGTGGCCTAAAGGTCACAATTTCCAGATCTTCAAATTAGATGTTGAAAATATATTCTTGATCAATTGGTATGGTGGTGCTAAGCCTATCACTGTGGAACAGTACCTCAATGCAGATATGTGAGTTCAATTATCACTTATGTAATAAGATGAAGATGCCTTCTTCATAGTTTTTCGTTCTTACCGCCTTATTTATCCCCGTTTTTTGCAGGAAGAAAGCTGCATTCAATGCGCGTTTAACTGCATGATCACCGTGCATTGCATCATGGTTTGCAGTCTATTGCATAAAAGAACTTGACGACCCTTCTGCCTGTGGATCTCGTGTAAATTCCGACACGCTCCAAGCCTGCTGATTGGAGGGAAACATACGAATAATCGAACCGTGATGGGACTGTAACTGTATGTATATAAATGTGCAATCTGTATGCTTCATATTTGATGTAAATTACTGTTTCTGAGTAAATTGTTTGGAAACTCTTTGTGCAGTCATTTTGAAAATATTCAACTTTCAAGGGAGTTTCTTTAAGTCATTTGTGTTTCTCTTTGAGTTTGTTGAAATTATTTGAGCTCATAGTAGGGTGAATATGGGAAAATAATTTTGGGAGGAGCTAAAATCGAAAATTCCCATCGATGAAGAGTGCTAAAATTGAAAATGATCGACAAAAGAATAAACATAAGGTTAAAAAGATTGGTCTCCCCAGCACTCACCTCCTAAACTACTAGAGGCTCAACATATGCTTAGTCAGATTGAATAATAAATGAAGATTAATTTGATTGGGATTTCAAATAATTCTATTGTAATTTTGTCTTCTTACAAAAATATAACCCTTTTTTATCTGTCACGAAAAAAAATTCCATATTGTCGATGAGTTCATATTATCTCCGGCCACTATCTTTTGGGTTTTCAATCCCTATAAGGCT
Organism: Salvia sclarea; assembly: GCA_036873715.1. Classification (NCBI taxonomy): domain Eukaryota; kingdom Viridiplantae; phylum Streptophyta; class Magnoliopsida; order Lamiales; family Lamiaceae; genus Salvia; species Salvia sclarea. The sequence continues at coordinate 856,653 of JAYJMF010000021.1, read as the reverse complement.
ATAATATAATCCGAATTGAGAATTGGATTTTAAGTTTGTAACACAAAATGGGCTTAAAAACAGATTTCACAAAGTTTAGGGTCTTTCGAGAAGTAGCAAAAACTTAGGAGGACTGAAATGCAAAGCATCAAGAGAGAAAGAAAGCCGTTAACTGATAATGGAATTTATCCCATATTTCCGATGAGAGAGAAGCCAACTGAAAAATGGAGGTTCCCCTTTGCAATTGCAATCGCCATTTTTCCTTTCTCCCCTCCAAAACCCTCTTAAAACCCGCGCTCCAGTTTCCAATTTGCAATTACTCAAATTTCCCGCCCAAACCCTTCCGCCGGCGAGTCTCGGTTTGCGCCGGCCGCAGCGGCGGCGGCGATGGCGGCGGCTTGGCTGACACTCAAACCCTCCCCCAATCTGCCATTCAGAGAATCGCGGAGAAGCTCCGAAGCCTAGGCTACGTGGAGGAAAGTAGCAGCGATGCTACAGACGAGCCCTCAATTTCCGGCGCAAATTCTCCCGGAGAAATTTTCGTTCCGCTGCCGGCGCGTTTGCCGAAGTATCGCGTCGGGCATACGCTCGACCCGAGCTGGAGCACGCCGGAGAATCCGGTTCCTGAGCCCGGGGCGGGGAGTGCGATTCAGAGGTTTCATGAGCTGAGGCGCGGGGTTTTGGAGAAGGAGAGAGAGAGGCTCAGGAATCGTCGAGAGGAGAAGAGGGAGAGTGCGCCGAGTTTGGCGGAGCTCACATTGCCGGCGCCGGAGCTGAGGAGGCTGAGGAGCATCGGGATTGCCTTGCGGAAGAAGCTGAAGGTGGGGAAAGCTGGGATTACGGAAGGGATTGTGAATGGGATTCATGAGCGATGGAGGCGCTCCGAGGTGGTGAAGATCACGTGCGAGGATATATGCAGGCTCAACATGAAGAGGACTCATGAATTATTGGAGGTTTGGATAGGCGTTCTGTTTTATTTTCTTAAAATTGAGTGAATCTCACTGTATGCTTAGCTGTTGGAATTTAATTGCATTCTGTATGTCCAATTGAATGCTATCGGAATAGCTTTGAGATGATTTACTGTTGAAAGCAGTGGCAATTGTTATCAGATATGATATGATTATGAAGATAGGATGTAGCAACTTTTCAGGATGTGTAAAATGGGTTTAGGCGAGTCCGAATGTCAACATGCGCTGTACGTAAATGGGCGGATATTTTATTGTTCTGGATAAATGTTTGTAGCTTGATTCTTGGTGTGTTTGTTTACAATCCTTTGTTATTATGTCGCTATCTATGGGATATGGAAAAAGTTGTCTTCATCACGAGTGGTAGCTGATATACATGTCGTAATAGTTCCTTGCTAGGGGTCATTCAATATGTGACATTTTCTGCTTACGAAGCCGTAGGGATGGGGTATGATTCTCAAATGTCAAGTTGTAGCTACTGGCAAAGTTGAAAATGAGGGTTCTACATATATGTGGTCCTTTTGGGGGGCCATTCAACTTTTGGGTAGACGAATATCACCTCATGTAAACAAAACAAGTTACTTTTCAGATTCTAGGTACTTATGATGCTTGAGATTGTCTAGGAATACGTTTTATGGCAATTTGAAGAGTCACAATTCGTGTTGGATGTGATTTGAGATTATTGATGTCCTCTCGAGAGTGCACTCTACTGATTAATAGTATTAAACATCTCTGTTTAAGAATGCTTGCCCCTGTATGCAAATTATTCATTTGTATTCTTTTTCCATTTTGGTAGTCTCACTCTAATATGTGTATTTAATGTATATTGTTAATGGGTTCTTTTCAGAAAAAAACTGGAGGTCTGGTTGTTTGGCGGTCTGGGAGTAATATAATCTTATACAGAGGAGCTGACTACAAATATCCATACTTTGTAACTGATAGATTGTCAAATGACTCTTCCTCTGAAGAATCTACTGATGTAGACAAGGATCAAAGAATACTCGGTACACGGTCACCAGGCACTAATGCTTTGGATTCTTCTGGACTGAACTCTGATGCACAAATCTCCCGTCCAGCCCTAATACAGGGTGTGGGTTTGCCAAATAGAGTCCGCTTCCAACTCTCTGGGGAAGCACAGATTGCTGAAGAAGCTGATGCATTGCTAGAAGGACTTGGTCCACGGTTCACCGATTGGTGGGGTAATGATCCTTTGCCTGTTGATGCCGATCTTTTGCCAGCAGTGATTCCTGGTTATAGAAGACCCTTCCGTCTACTTCCATATGGAGTTAAACCTAAGTTGACGAATGATGAAATGACTACTTTACGTAGACTTGGCCGGCCTTTACCTATCCATTTTGCTTTGGGTTAGTCATCTTGCTTCCCCTGGGATATGTTTACACAACTGCATTATGTTGACATCATAGGGACTTGATATGCCTTTATTGTATAGCTGATGATGTTGGGTTTAATCACATATGACCTAAAATCAGATTTGTTAATTGTACGTGCCATGAAACTTTGCAGGTGTAGGTAGTTAATTCAAAGCGAACTAAGATTTATATGGTATTCCAGTTTTCCTTTTCAGCTGCTTCACAACTTCTATGATCGTTTGTTCCTCAGGGAGAAATAGGAAACTTCAAGGTTTAGCTGCTGCCATTCTTAAACTCTGGGAGAAATGTGAAATTGCGAAAATTGCCATCAAGAGAGGAGTTCAGAATACGAATAGTGAACTGATGGCAGAAGAACTAAAGGTTTGTCTTAATGTCTAGTTACTTCTGTACATGCCTATCATAGTGGTAGATTTAAATACATTTCATGTGGTGAGATCGTGAATTCTTTCACTCTTGGTATTGCTTTAAATTTGTCAGACATTATGCACTTCAATATAAACTCTTGCAGTGGTGGACTGGGGGAAGCTTACTTTCAAGAGATAGGGAATTCATTGTTCTCTACCGAGGAAAGGATTTCTTGCCAGCTGCTGTGTCTTCAGCCATTGAAGAACGTAGGCAACATGGATTTGATCTCTCAAAAGCCAGGGTGGGCAACTTATCGATTGTGAATGAACAAGGATGTGAAAATACAGTTAACGAACATGTTGCTGAAGCTGAGGAAGATGATGAAAATGATAAAAAATTCCAGGAGCGCATAAAAATAAGGAAGGCGAGATCCGCAGAGGCAACTATGCAGAGAACGAGCACCAAGTTGTCCATGGTAAGAATTGATCAACGCATGTACTCACCTAAATCTTTATCCAGCTTTCTGTTGCTTGTGTAATGTTGTCTTTTGATTGATTGCAGGCCTTAGATAAAAAAGCCCGAGCAGAGGAGCTTTTAGCAGAACTAGAAGAAGAACAGACTCTTCAACCACCTCCATTAGATAAAGAGGGTATAACTGAAGAAGAAAGATATATGCTCAGGAAAGTGGGTTTGAGGATGAAACCTTTCCTACTATTGGGTGAGTGTTTACAGTGAGGAACCTTTCCTACTATTGGGTCAGCATATATTAAACATTTTGAAAATATGACTTGATATTATCATGTAACGCTTCTCTGCGTTTCAGGAAGGAGAGGAGTTTTTGATGGAACAGTAGAGAACATGCATCTGCACTGGAAGTACAGGGAACTGGTTAAGGTATGTATTGGCAAAAGGAGCATTGAAGAGGTTCATGAAGTAGCTCGTATTCTAGAAGCTGAAAGTGGTGGAATATTAGTAGCTATTGAACCAGTTAGTAAAGGTTATGCCATCATTGTATATCGTGGGAAAAACTATACACGCCCTGCTTCCTTGAGGCCCCGGTCACTTCTGAGCAAAAGAGAAGCAATGAAACGTTCATTAGAGGCACAACGCCGTCAGGTATAATTTGCATATGTAGTTATTTTCTTTTTGTGTAGTCTCTAATTGACTCGAGTATAAATACAGAGAATAAGAGTGTACTAAGATACTTGTACAGTGCAATACTGAGATATTTTCCCTCATTTTCAAGGATATCAGGATAGATTTATTTCTTCAACATATTTTTGTTATCCCAACTTTGAGTCGGGTACCAGTAAAGAGAGGATTCTGTGTGTTTCCGGTACCAAGATTGCCATGCGATATAACAGAGGGACCAGATGAACCTCAAGCTTTGACAAAAAAATAACTGAATATGCTACAAGAATGTTTCTTTAATCTCATAAAAACTGGCTGTATGGGCGCTCATTTCCTAATCTTGGTACAAATATAGAGTAGTTCTTATGCTATTCTTTAATTGTTTTTCATTTCTTTTGTGGGTGTTAGATGCTTTTCAAATTCCTATGCTGTTTGATTTTTATTTCTGTTTTACTCCAATTTCCTTATCCTTTCTTGAACGCTCAACAAGTTATATTTGCTACAGTCTTACACTAGTACTTTTGTCTTATGCAGTCCTTGAAACTACACGTTCTGAAGCTCAACAGGCATATTGATGCCTTAAAACTCAAAATGGTATGTCCCTCCAGATCTCCTTATTCTTTTTGACCAATTAATCTATTGAATATGGTTGTTATGTAAAATTTGTATTATCCAGGACAAAGATGTAGATGTAAATGATATGCCGTTGACGAAAGATTTGAAACCTGGAGCTGTAAGTTATGTTTTATGTCTTCTGATCCTTGCTTTTCAGTTATTTTATTAATTAATTACCCCATTTTGTCTTATTATTATATTACTGTCATCCAGGTTCACCAGGAGGATAATGAATATTTCTCTGACGACGATGAATTCTCAGATAGAGACTCAGACAGTGACAGCCAGTCTTTCTTTGAAGATCCTGCTCACGAGGTAAAGTTAACTGCCTTTGATATATTACTATACCCTGCTTCAGATTTAGAATTATCCTTTTCCCTACCCACAGAAATTAGATGTGCAAATAATTTTCTCTACTGCACGAATTTGCAAATTAGCTTTTCTAGTGGAAGTGATGCTGCATAAAGGATAACTGTAGTCTCTTCCTCATCGGTTTGAATTCATACCTTCATGCATTGCTCGTTTACTTCTTAACCGGCTTCCAGAGTTTTAATTGCAGAAAATGGGTGTGTTGCTATTGTGTGCAAGTGAATGTATGCTTTCTTCAAGATTTGTTGGTTCCCTTCTCTTCTCGAATGGAACTTTAATTCACAAAGCTTACTTCTATATCCTTTCCTTTTCCGGCAATTGTTAAGGCTAGAGAAATGGGTGGATCTGATGCAACTTTTACAGAACCAGAGTCTTTGGAGTTGGAGTTTGGTCAACCAAACTTGCCAGGAGATGACTCTGTAGGGCCTGCAGCGAGAAACAATTATTTGTTCGAAAAGGTAGAACCACAGTTTCATCAGAAATCATCACCCAAGGGAACCAGAGGTTTTACTAACATGAAGCAGCAAATTGGGAATGTTGGAAGGGTAAAATCCAAAGACACTGCATGTCTGTTTTTTGTTTCTAAGAGTGAATGTTTTCTACACAATTTCTAATTCGATGCATGCTGTGATGATTTCAGTCACAAGATAGAACACACACTGCAACCACCAATTACGTCCCATCTCATAGTCAGGATGGGAGATATAATACTGGCGGTGACCGGAAAGCTGTTGAACTCAGAAACACAGCTCAGAAAGCCGTTACTCAGAGTCCACCTGTGGTACCTTCTAGGCCTCTCCAGCTTTCAAACAAAGAGAGGCTTCTTCTCAGGAAGCAGGCCCTGAAGATAAAACGAGCACCATTGCTCGCTATTGGTAATCCTTATGCTTCTCATTTTTCTCCATGCTGTTCATCTGTTCAACTCTATCATGCTTGTGTAACTAATCTCTAGAAATTCGTTTGTCTGATCATTGTATGGAAGGTTGCTATTTTTTTCCTGTGTGAGAACTAAAAGCTACAAATGGTCATGTATACCACTTTATGAATATCTTAGAGAACACAAAAACCATTACTGAGGTTCACATTTTGCTTGATTTTTATTGTTATTAGAGGGAGAGATTGCAAGAGACCGAAGTGGTGTCAATTACTTAAGCTTGTTCACGTGCAAATTTTTTCTCGAACCAGAAAACGGAAATTCTAAACCATGGATACCAACTTCCTTGCAACTTTGATTTATTCTGTTTATTATTAGACAACATAAACATTGCGAAGAAGCTTGTTTATGCCCAATTTCTACCATTGTTATGTCAGGCAAGAGCAATGTCATCACTGGAGTTGCTAAATCAATAAAGGAGCACTTCCAGAAGCATCCTCTTGCAATAGTGAGTATCAAAGGCAGAGCCAAGGGTACGTCAGCGCGTGAGGTCATATACAATCTTGAGGTCTGTATCCGTATTATGCTTTAACAAGTTTGTAATTTGATTCAGATCGCAAACTAATAAACTCTCCTCGTCTAAACCTTCCAGCAAGCAACAGGTGCCATTCTCGTTTCCCACGAACCTAGCAAAGTGATACTCTACAGAGGATGGGGATCAGGAATAACACCCGATCCCGATCAAGCGAGTAAAGGGGAGGTAAAGCCTCGCCCGCTCGTGTCTCCGGAGCTCATGTCAGCAATGAGGCTCGAGTGTGGCTTGGCGTCTCCCGTCAGAGAACTAGCAGTTCTAGACGACACTCCCAGCGACAACTAACAGTCTCGGACATCGTCTCACCCTCATCAGGTAACTAACTCTCAACCAATATTCTCAACATGCTCCGTTTTCGCAACGAGTGAAGGAATCGGACATAAACTCCTTGGATCATCGACTAAGATTATTATGTTTTCACGAAAAGGAAGGTATTAGACCCATTTGGAATGATTGTGAAGTTGTTGGGAGAGAACTTTTCAGAAACAATCAGAGAATTGATCAACCCGCGTGATCTTAGCCTTTTTGTCATCTATTGCTCTTTTTTAAAATTCTCTTTGATAGTTCAGGAATCTGTACAGAGCATTACTCTCTCTCTCTCTAAGTGGAACTGAAAGCCCCCACCATGTGAAGATGTATAAAAGCTTCTGGCAATACAGTGTATTTTGAAGGAATGGATTCGTGCTTGCTTTTAGGCTGTGTATTAAAAATATATATTTCTAAAATCAAGGTAATTTTTTGTCACCCCTTTCGTGATTTTGCATGCGCGCTTCCTCATTTTTGCGTGTATTTTAGTTTAGTATGTTTGAATCTTATATCATCGGTCAAGAAAAAGCTAAAGTCAATAACACAATTAATCTCGTCTTTAATTTTGACATTTATAATGACGAAAAGAAAGGTAGTAGCATAGCGCCTCGCTTAGAACACTAGAGGGCTTTCTGCGCCTTTTCGTTTATTTTTTTTTACAAAAAGTTAGACCTTTATGTGTATATTTATATACTTAAATCTAAGCCTTATGAACTACGAACTAGTAAAGTATGTCTTAAATGTGCCTGTACCCTTGGATCTTGTTTGCTAGGCATGAGTAATGAGATTCGAGTCCTATGGGTATACATATTTATATCCTTAACTCTGTGTAGAATCGATAAAATGAGTAACAATTGTGATAGATTTACTAATCAAACCTCAAATAATAATAATAATAACTAATGAGAAATTTGTTGGCTAATAATTCTATTGATTGGAATTTGATTGTCGGAAAATTTTGACACCTTTCTATTAGTATCCATGTTATCATTTTTAAAGATAAATTGGAAAATTTAGCCTTCACTTTAAAAAACTTGAAATATTAGCCATTTTGGATTTGAAAAGTCAACTTTATCCTTCCCCACCCACCTTTGTCTCTCTTCTCTGTAACCACCTCCCGCCATCGCTCTGATGTCCGCTGCCGCCTCTCGAAATTGGCCATCCTCCGTCCAAATCTCTCTCTTTCTCTCTAACACGGTTACACGATTTCACCCAAAATAATACCGTTACACGGTTTTACTCATTTTAGACTATGTAATAAAAGGTGTGAGTAAGTATTTAACACTTTTTAAGTCCAAAAAAGCTACTCCCTCCGTCCCATTCTTCTTGTCCCGCTTTCCTTATTGGGTCGTCCCATTCTTCTTGTCCCATTTCCTTTTTT
>JAYJMF010000021.1:806089-834583 GCA_036873715.1 Salvia sclarea | reverse complement strand
TCGGTTCGGTCGGTTAACCGTCGGTTTTTTAAATCTAAAGACCGTAACCGAGTCCGTCGGTTCGGTCTTTTTAAAACAACAAAAGAAACCGACCGAAACGGTTCGGTTAACTATAATTTCGGGACGGTTTCGGTATGGTTTCTCGATCGGTTCGGTTTTTCGGTACTTTTTGCTCACCCCTAATATATACGGCAGCACGGGTGGTAAACTAGTTGCTATTTTTTGTTTTTTTAAAGAGTAAACTAGTTGCTATTAAATTCACATAACATGCTTCGAATAAAAGGAAAGTTTGATGGTGAACCGTATCATTTTTTTTAAACTTGGATTTGTTTTATTATAAAGGTCCAAGTTAAGTAAGTTTTTTAATCCCAAAAAATGATAATCTTAAAAGGCCCAATTGCCTTACTCCACACCATTAAACGTTTTCAGCCCAACTAGGTGCCAATATTATAGGGCTTCAGCCCAAACAGTTACTCAATCTTAATAATTCTGCAGCGGCAATACAACTCTTCTTCTTCTTCTTCTTCTTATTCTTCTTCTACTACCAACTGAACTATATCGTTCAACACCGTCCCTTTTCTGCTTCTAATTAAACAAGGAATCATATACGTCACACATACTGACGTAATAATCACGTTTGGTGCTTCCCCCTTGGAAATCCAGACTCCAACTGTGGTGGGAAATAATCCGATTGAAACAAACATTCAAAATGGTAAGTAACTTCATCGTTTTTCGCTATTTGTTGTTCATGTGTATTGAAGCGTAGTTGTGTAATCATGTAGAATTACAAGGAACTCCAGATTCTTCCTTATGTTGATGTTAAATAAATTTTAGTTTTAATATTCTAAATGTATAAAAAACTAGAAAAAAATATGAGAATTTCATAAAAGACAAATGTTGAAAAAACAACAAGCAGCGTTGTTTTTGGTAGAGATGTATTACCACATTTACAAATCATACAGAACCCAATATTTATAGATCCAAGGTTGAATATGATAATAATTTAGAACAATTCTGACTGAAAAATATTTAATTACAACAGAAGCATTCCTATGTAGCATAAAACAAGCTCCTAGGTTAGGAATTTAATGAAATTAAGTTCTGCTAAACCATATCTATTTAGTCAGTACGTGAACTTTCTTTTTGCTAATTATTCAATTTGTTCGGTGATTGGAATACGTCAACTCATGATGTTGTAATTTAGTCAAACTATAACCTAATTATTTACTTATTCCAGGGTGTTGAGTTCATAAGACCAGAAGCCATAGACAGAGTACCGCAAATAAGCACTTACTATAAAGAGAAGCAATTTAAAAAATTAATAGGCATTTTGAAATTTGTTGGTGGATCACAGTTGGTTGATAGGTTTAAGAAGACATGTTTCGGACATCTAGTAGATTGGAATCCCGGTTATAAGTGCTTACCTGCTCTCCAGCATGTGGCATCACGATTAATTGATGTGGACGACGGAGAGCTCTGGTTTTTTATACGTGGTAATAGGATTAAATTCTCGGTTCGTGATTTTGCTCTAATAACGGGGTTGAATTTTGGTGAATCGGACTTCGATTCAACTGCTAATTATGATGTCAGCAACGTGATATCACACCGTCATTTCTGTACTACACAAATGACAGTTTCGGATCTAGTACGAAGGGTCACGGACACGAGTAAAATTGTCTATGATCCAAGTGGAAATTTGTATCTCGAAGCCGTACTCGTCTGTGTTGCACACACTTTGATATTTGGCTCGGACCGTGTCATAGATAAATGGGTCTGGTACCTAGTACAAAATCTGCATGATTTCAATAGATTCCCATGGGGAGCATACGCTTATAAATTGTTCTATCATCATATGAGGACTGGTGGTCGTGGGAGCAAGTGGCACATGTATGGCCCTTCTTGGGCGTTGATGATTTGGGCTCTAGAAGTCATACCATGGTTGGGGAATGAAGTAGGACGGTACATTGAGGGTTCAATGATTTATCCAAGATGTTTGAGATGGAGATTCCGAGGACGGCCTCGAAATGAAGTAATTAGACTTGCGCAGTTATTCGAGAGTCCGGTAAGTTCTTCTCCTTAATAATCTTTTGTGACTTATTAATGATGTTAGCCATATAATGTTATTAACCAAAAAAAATGATTTCATGTAGGGTGAGGTAAAGGAGATAATACCAGACACGGTTGAGATGAAAAAATGTTATTGGCTGACGGCAACCAAAGAAAATGCTCTCCGTATTCGTTTCAAGCCACCACACAATCCATTGAACTATAAGCGGCATTCAGGTACCATAACTATGAAAATGTCTATTTAATCCACGTTATTAATTCAGAGTCAACGTAGTAACATTCCTTAAAGTCAAAGCAATACAAATTTTGAGTGCTATAGATGAATTACATGATCAAGAAGTGGTAGTTAAGGAATGTTTCCAATCTACTACTACAGGTAATAAGAAGTCTAAGGGTGCTAACCAACGTACACCTGAAGAATTCATCGAGCATGCTCGGAAGAATATCAAGCAACAAATGAAAATAATAATTGATGAATTTGAAGGGAGAATCAATGATTCATTTGAAAGGTGGATCAACTCCTTGACAAAGAATTGTGGAACAGAGCGTCAACATACCATGGTCGGGCATACGGAGGAAGTCAAACAACTTTGCGCTGCCGAGATGAAAATGCCATGCTCATCGACACAAGACAATGGATCCAGTATTGCATCAAAACATAGAAAACTATACCATCCGCAACTCATGACACTATCAGGTAATAATATACTATGCAATCATCAAATATGCAAGCATCATATACTGTGAAGGAATGGTTTACTGAAGATAGTAATTCTATAATTTTGCCAGGAAGAAAGGACGAAGAGTACACGGTTCAAGAACTTGACCTCAACGTCAAATTAATTGACACTTCAGATGTATAAGTCCATCAAGACCATTTTTTTTAAATTACTATGTTCCTATAAAATACTATAGCATTATCCGGATATGATCGTTTGTATTTCCTTTCAGGTTTTTTTTTTTTTAATGAGACTAGCTATGTGTATCGTAACAATATAAAAGTAATTTCGTTCAAAAGTGATGCCTCAAGGATGCTATGCATGAACAAATAATTGGTCAAAATTTTAGAACAAAAGAGATCTAATGATTCATTTCCTTAACGAAGTGACTTTTAACATGAGTTTAACTAGTAGCAACACACAAATCTTATTCTCTTGGCCGCCTCATGCATAACCTCAAACGTCAAAATACACACCCTTATTGGTACATGTTTTCCCATATTTTATTTAACAGTAAATAAGTGAATTTGCCTGGACAGTCTTCTCATTGCTAATAGGTCTCAAATCCTTGTTTTGTTGTCTTTATGTTTATCCTTTTAATTTTGTTAATCTCTTTTCCGCACTAGTTAATCAAGTTCTATGGTCAGTACAGATAGTAGTCGGTGATTTGATATCGGCTGCTTGGAATCTGGCGTCGTCTGCCTTCTTGCATTTGGGAGGGTTGGATTCAGCAGCGTTTTTATCAAACAAAAATGTATAAAATAAGATATATAATATCATTCAAATGGGTAAAACATAATCAATAAAAAGAACAATATCGAGTGGAGAAATAAGTGAAAACATTTGAAGAATTTTAATATTCAACAACATTACACTGTTAATATCCATTTCAGCGAGATTCAATCAAAATCCAACACAACAAGGTTAACAATTAGTAGTAACAAACATTAAACAACTTAACCAATAACCCTACGAAATTCTGATTCATCGTTTCTCTAATTCGGCATTCGACTTCTGGATAGGACCAACCTATACATTACAACAAACCAAATAACTTATATGTCTACAAAAACTGAAATTTTAAATAAAAAAATTAATCAATATTACCTTTTTAGCTTTATTTTTCTTATTCTGCAAACTCGGCTTTTGAAGGGTTGCTGCTTGAACCTGTACATTTATTAATACAACAACATTAATGATTTTCATTATGAATTATGGACAAATTGAAAGAAATTAGTAAGATAAACATTACATCATTGACATTCTTTCTCTTCTTCTTGAACTTGCGTCTTGTAATGGTAAATTGACGAGCAAGTCGAGCATTACAGAATCCGCGTCTACTACTGTAAGGAGGGTCTGTGAAAGGCGGATTACTACATGCAGGAAAATTGATGTGTGAATTCAAAATCTCTTCATTATTATCAATCTTCTCGTATACAGCTTCTCGTGCTTTATCAATCGAGGCTTGTAGAATTTGCCGAGCGCCAGTATCATCCTTTGTAAGCGACACCAAACGAGAGACACAACGCATTATGTTGTTCATAAATAAAATATATGGCATCACATCACCAGGGGGAGAATGACAAATACGTCGATCAAGGGAAACTCTAGCATTTTTAGACCAACGCTTTAGAAAATATTCAGCCGGAACTGCCCGTACATTACTCGTGTAGTATACCTTCAGAATATGCGAGCATAGTAACCCTTCATTCTCAAATTTATGACAACTACAACATGCGCGATGTGTGTCCACATTATACTTCACAACACGTTGCAGCTCATTACCAGAGATACACAAGGCTGTGTAGTGCAACTCCCCATCAACCATTGACATAGGATTCGGACAAAGCTCCACATTAAAGGTTTTGGCAACCTCAAATTCAAAAGATTTGTAAACTTGCCTTGTGTAAATCTTAGCAGATTGTAAAAGTATTGGGTTATTAACCACAAATTGGCCGGGTTCCCATTGAGACAACGTATCCTCGACCCTCTCTTTTTCGCGCCACCTCTCCTGAATTTTTTCATAGCTAGCAATAAATTCATTAAGTGAACCACTACAACCAACAAGTTCCTTCAGAACCTTATTAGTCGACTCACTCCTAGATGTTGCAAGAAGGCCAGCAGTGAATATACCATCGGAATAAACAGAAGCCCAACGACGACGAATTTTATACATGCGTCGAAACCATTTATTATTGCCTAATAAATAACCATTTATCATGTCATTCCAAACCTCCTCAAATTCTTCCTCCGAATCTACGTGGTTCATGCACTTTTGCCATAACATTTTGAAGGCAATATCACCATTCAAAGAACCAAAATGAGATGGCGCATTCTGATTTATATGCCACTGACAAAGACGGTGTTTACAATTTTGGAAACAAGTGTCGATGGCATTCATCATGGCCTTGCACTGGTCTGTGAAAATACATGTCGGTTGTCTGCCATTCATGGACTGCAAAAAGGCCTTAAATAACCATTCAAATGAGGATGTGGTCTCGTCCGACAAGAAACCGATTCCCATCATAACATTATTGCCGTGGTGATTAATACCAATAAATGGCGCACAAATAAGATTATAGCGGTTGGTCCTATACGTGGTGTCAATTGATAAAACATCACCAAACAAAGCATAATCGTGGGCACATCTTGAATCTCTAAAAAAGAAATTCATCAAACGACCATCATCATCAACTTCAATTTTATGAAAGAAACATGGATCCTCCAACACCATCTTACTAAAGTATTCAATCATACATGTCGAATCACCATTAGAAACCTTTGTAGCACGTTTGGTTCGACGTATATGATCATAGGCATCTTGCCTAATGAAACCTACATTGCCAGCACCACCAGACTCTTTCTCTATAAAACCGCACGCCTTACTGACACCAATGCCTACACAATGTAATGCTTCTAATATAGACTTATGTCCATTTGACATACTTCGTGCAGATCGCAGCAAATGGACTTGATCGGGAGGAACCATAGGATGATTATGTTCTTTCACAAATTCGGATATCATTAGTGAACCACCAATCCCCCTTCTAACCCTAACTTTAGCTTTACAACCAGTCCTCTTAATCATCTTGCGATAGCTAGGAATAGAAGATGATGAACACTTATTATCTGGCATTCCGGCAGCTGAACATAAATAATCCTTCCACTTAATCACATTGCTTTTGCCAACATACCTTTGTTCACCACGCCTCACACTAAAACCAACACAATGTGCATATTCACAATACAGTAAGTATATTTTTCCCAGATCCTCCACGGGGCAACCAACACCTAAAAATTTATCTATGTCCCGGACAATATCTAAAGAATCATTATTATTCCCCATAGTTCGTGCTTCGCCACTCACATTAACATTTGTTCCGCAAATATCCGTCATTCTAATTACAAACAATGTTATTTGAGCTGGTAAGAAAAACAAACATATATTATTCAATTGTTTATCTATTTGCTTAAACATTAATAATTCAAACATACGCAACATTATAATTAAAATAACAAAAAATAAACACATTCGCAATTACTAGTAATGTAGTTTATATATAACAACACATGGTTGGTTCAATAATTTTTAAATTTGTAAATATCATAATGAATACATTACTAAATATTATGCATCATCGTTGTAATAGTCATATCACACTCCTAAAATAAGAAATACACTGAAATACAAAAAAAAATTAACATATATAAAAACAAAACTCAAAAGAAACGTATTACTTACATTTCTTAAGAGGTTATCTGCCATGCTCCATTCCCTCTTCTTTTTCACAGGCGCTGCACACGGGACGATCCAGGCGGCAATGGGAGATTATAATCACAATAACAATGTCTATCACTAATTAAAAATGCTAACATTAATTATTGTGTAGGATCCTAACTTTTCATAAATGAGCATGGCCCATAAATTAAATTAAAAAAATGCGTATAAAATATATATAATATATTACATTATTAAAAAAAATATGTAATGTAATATAGTACACAATAAATGAAGCAACAGAAATAAAGTGCTTTTTCCGATAATTAATAAATATACTGTTCATAAGGTTACTAATAAACCATGGTTAAAGAAATATTTTTAAATTAATTTATATATCTTATGTTACACGTGTAGGCAGATTAAGCATTGTATGCAATGCATCTATATCCAGGGTCCAACGACCCATAGATAAATATTTTAGTTGGTTTTTATAATGAGACAGGAATCTTTAATTTTCTAACGAAGTTGATCTATTAAATTTAAACATTGGAAATTAATTGTATAGTTTTTCTCTTGTAAATACTTAATAGGGATGTTTAGTCAACACTCTATCTTGAAATTTTCTCAAGGGAGACAATATTGACTTTGGGTAAATACTTCATTCTCTTGATAGAAGGAACTAAAGGGTTTAACGAATTCAAATAGTATGTTGAAACAGATTATATAAATATTCACTTTCTTAGAATTTGAACATCCTTTTACAATTTGCAGCTTTCGATCAGTTCTCTGATCACAGTAGATTGTTTAAAATATATGACTACTATAATACTAATTTGCATTTGAAAATCGATCAAACTTTTTACACAATGTAGCCAACGTATTAATTTAACAGAAAAGACACAATTCATTATGACAAATAATGCCGTTTAATTGCTATATTTTTGTTCTATGGGCTAAAATGGGTTTTCTTTAACTGAAAATTTGATCGAAGTTTAATTATAGAAGTGAAATTAAAGAAGTATACATCTTCAAAGAATCAAAATTAAAAAAAAAATAGTCGATCACAAACAATGGAGTATGGCTAGCCATACAAGGCTATTTTAATGCATAATCTTAATAAATTATTTGTAATTTAAGTTCAAAAATAGTGTGCTATACTCATATTGATATTTTACCCTTTTCCACGTTTATAATTTGGTTTCAAATTGAAATTAAAAATTTTAAATTTAAATTTCTTTATGCAATTAATCCCTTGCATGGTTTTAATATTATATTAGATATTAATTTCTTTTTTTTTAAATAAAATAAAATAATGAAAAACAAATTTATGTTAAAGATATTTTAGGAATAATATATTTACTTTCATAAATAAATCGATTCTAAACTAAATCGATCCAATTTACAAAAAAACTCATTGTATGGCCGGACATACTATGTCCAAATAGCACTACTCTTTCAAAATATTCAATTATTTAATGTTTCAATAGCTAGAGCCTAGAGGTGATCAAGTCGAGAAAAATTATTTTTTAATTCATCTTAAGAGTTATGAAGCATGAAACATAAATGTATATACAACGTGAAGCATGATGTAGTCATAGTGGAGGTAGCTATTCTGCGGCTGCCACGATGAGTGAAGAAATAGTCGCATTTAGATTTAGATTTTTTTTTTAACATAAAAGAGTCCCTTGCATTTTATAGACAAAAATATATAGATCTAAAACATGTAGACGTAATCATACTATTATTTTATACTTACTGCACTTAAATATTTGTAGAAGAACAATATAAATATATATAATAAATAATTTTATAATATCAGAGATGGTTTCGAGATTACCTTCAGACATTAGAAAATTGTACTAAAGCAAATAACCCAACTCTAAAAGAACAGCTTCTCCACGCAATTATTCTCTAACCTAGCGTGATAAAAAGAGTTAAATAAGACTTCCAATCTCCAAGGGCACAGAGACACGTAAAAAAGGATGGTGACTATAATTTAATTGCTAATATTTGTAGCCAACTTTTAGAAAATTCTACTAATACCTAAATGTACGAATATGGGATCAAATAATGGCGTCCGCTCTTTATATATTACCTTATGTAGGGCAATTCCCCTACACTAGAATTAAAATCCACCACAATTTCAGGCTCATCTTTTTCATAAGCCAATAACAAAATTCAGTTATCAAAGCACCAAAATGATTGTGCTTCATTTAGGCAGCTAGCTATACATGATATTCCAGAACAAAGTTGGGGGAAAATAAAAAGAAACAATATTATCTAATTGATTTATAATCAACAAATGTGACAAGCATGAGTACTAAAAAAGAAGCACAATTAACCATTCCATATTCAGAGAGATAAGAGAGAGACAGAGAAGAGATTGTACCTGACTGGCCTAGATACTCAGTGGACAAGTTGGGCATGTTTACATTAACTATGAAGAACATAAAATTTGAGACATAATAAAACAAAGTTTCTGATATATGAAAAAACATCAATATAAAGTGCCTAAACGAAAGAAGCCATTATAGGGTGCAGCCAAGAGGTATAAGGTGATCTGAGATACATCTCAGTAACCATTTCGCTTCATATGTCAAATGACTTTTTACCTGAAAAACTCGGAGACAAATGTACATCTAATCAAAGTGAAATCTTTTACATGGTTCTCAACAACGAATCCACTGAAGAACGTATAAGAAGGTAATGAAGATGTATATGTGTACGTGTATGTGTATAGAGCTGCATCGTGTTTAATGGAGAAAGATGGAATCAGGATAATCGAACCACTACATCTGTCGCCGCCTTTTCTTCTCCGGTGTAGCTAGCACTTGCTTTTTGACTCCGTAAGTCTTATACTGAAAATTCTCAAAGGCATCAGAAATAGCTCCAACCTGCACAAGCAGAAAAGTTAAGCATTTATACGTGCAAACTACGTAACCATGGAATTTGATTAAGCTTGATAGCTGATTCAAAGAGACCAATTCAGGCTTTTTGGAGTACACTCGCACGATCATGTCTTGATAAGATGTTGGAAGCAAGTGGCTGATGCGATCATCGGAAATAGTGAGTTTTTCCGTACTATCATAATCCTTGAAAAGAAGGGAAGGGGGAAGCAGTCAAAAAGTTGCTCGAGTGTAAAACTGTGGAAATGAAACCCTAGGAAGTGAAGAACCAAAATTGGGACGGTAATCCATACCTGGAAGAACTTGATGCTGGACGAACAGATGCACGTAGAGAATACAAAACGTTAGTGTAGCCAGTCAAAACCTATACCAAAAGGAAATGGGTGGAATGTGGATGAAGTAATTTGATATGGATAAGCACCTCTCAAGAGGATTATCCCTTCCACGGGTCAAATCTATTCGGACATTGCTAACGACAACATCTTCCTCATTAATTGACGGTCCACCACTTTTCTGCACAACAAGAATGCAATAAAGATAAATTTCCTGGAAAATTTAACATAATTTTCTAAAGCAGTCATATACCTGTGAACAAATAATATCTTGAGCAGTGACTTTCTTGAAACTCTCCAATTTGTCCTTTGGAACAGCATACTCGTTACAATACTGCATAACCAAATTAGAAGGCAGCACATAAATGTTCACAATACACTTCGAGCCAAAATAATTTAATGACAGCATAGTAGTAGTCACTAATCGTCAATTACTTAATTTACAGACCTGATATAAGTCCCTCCGACGAATCCGAAGGATCAAATCCCTGGATTCCTTCAGTTCTTGGTCTGGAGCAGTCTCAATTGTCTTTATAATAGTATCATCTAACTGTTAACAGAAAACAAAAAACATGAACCTCAAATAAAGTGCGTATTTAGTAGAGATAGAAATTGGAGTACTTCTCAACCTTCCAATACTGAGAAGGATCCTGTATGTGAGATGCTATTTGTAGATAACTGTTTGCGCTCACCAAGGCATCTACCACCATCAGCTCTATAGCCTGAAACATAAAACTAAAGTTTGAGAGATTTTCATATATGAAAAGGCTACCCAATGTAAGCAAACCAAGATATAACTTGTTCCTTCTATATATGTGCAATTATATAAAACTGCACAACTTAACATCATTTTGGCATACCTTTACTTTTGCATGAGTATAAACAGTTCTGTACAGATCAGCTCGGGTTGCAAACAACTTGTGGACGGTGAGATCTGAAAATTAAACTCTATGAAAAGAGGATAGGTAACTAAAAGAAAAGGTTTATGCTCAGCTGTGTTACTTATGGTACTTACATTCTTTTGCCCGATAGCATATTTCATCTTCCATAACTCTCATACTCTCCATTACCCTGCATGTCACAAAGAAATATTCATATGATATGGTTGGTTCTAGAAAAATCTTGCCCAAGTTGTTAGTAAACTACGTGCATGTGAGTTGAATCACAAATAAACTTTACAGTAACCTCTCAAACTGGAAGTTGCATCCTAAGGCACATGCTCGGCTGTCACGGACGATGTAATCAAACCTGCCACATATATTAATCATGTGATAAATAATGATAAGATGATAAACAAAGTTTTTAAGGACGATATACCGGAAAGATGATATCTTAAAAGAAAATATAGTCTGCTGAGTTGAGGTTACTAACTTGTCAACATCAATGCCATTTCGACCATTTGCCACAATATCATAAAGAAAACGCTTTTCCCTTGTGCTCTAGAGATTGGAGAAAACCACATATTTAATTTGAACAAGTGATCTGGCATACCATAAAGCTGCACCATTACCAATAAAATAAAATCGCCATGATCGTTACAGTATCACTTACTTTGCTAGCATATGTAGAACTTGCAAGAATCATTTCCTGCAAAAGTATTTAAGGGAAGAAATGGAGTCATAACTAGCAAGTTAAAAATTGACTCAACGGTGCACTTACATACACAGAAAATGGAACTACTATTGGGATAATCTCATCAAGTACTAGCACAGAGCATGTGCCTCAAGATTAGAAATAAATATTTCCCCATAATAAGTTCAAAGAAAATATTCCAATCATTTAGATATGAAAATACAATTTCAAAACACTAGTAACACATCTCCACCAATATCTTCTACTTAGAATATAACTATGAAAATTTCCCAGTGGACCCAACACAACCAACAATTAATAACAGATGTAAAGTAGAAAGAGTAATAAATAATTTGACAGTATCACATCAATATATTATGAACTTATGTTTCTCAACAAGCTTCAGATAAACAAGCAAAATCTCAAGTAAAATTCACAAATTAAACCTAGTGACTATGCCGGCAACTCACCTTGACTCTTTTAATGGTGTCAACATCCGTGTCAATGTGATGCTCATCAACAATATGATCCACCATCTCTACAGACATATGCTCATGAGACCTATTAACATCATCATAACAGTTTAACAGGACCTGATCAACTGGAATACATGATTCTACAACAAATGCAGTTAGTCATGCAATATTACCATTCTGATCCCGGAATGACCTTGGGAAGAAACTCGCGTTCAAACAAATGACTAAAAGGTCCATGACCTACGTCATGCAAGAGCCCTGTCAATCAAACATAAGAGGTGGTCAGGAACTATGAGTTATGCAAATAGATGCTCCTACTCATCGAAAGATAAAATCAAAAGAACCTGCAAGTTTCACAGTCTGCATATCAAAGCGATCGATACCAAGCTCTAACCCCTGCAAAATGCATATCATTTACAAAGAATGCAAAATAATTTCACAGTATACCCTGAATAAACAATGCTAATGCAGAAGGCACACTTGTTGAACCATAAGTTTGTGAACAGCTTCACCAGCAAGCCGATAAACTCCAAGAGAATGTTCAAATCTAGAATGGACAGCTCCCGGATAAACCATGTGTGCCATTCCTGAAGATAAAATCAAATATTTAAAACAAAGTAGTCGATGGAAAAGATTTCATCAAATCAGTTAAGTGAACTGAAATCCTCCATCAGGAGAGCGTCATGCAACAATTATCTAATCCATGATATTTCTTGATAGTCACTGTAATTTGAAACCTCAAGGGACTATAATTGTGTAAAAGGGCCATAATCATTTGTTTCCAGTGTTCAGTTACTCAAGTTCAGTTACAACTGAGTTTCTATAAAAACATCTCTAGAAGAAAACTTTCACTGCAGAAGTACATTCATCATATCAGAGCCTTAAAATGTGATCTTCTCAAAATTGTCAATCGATTACTATAGCTAGTTTGTAACTAGCCAATTTTCCTCACATCATCCATTAAATAAAATGAACATATAGTACTACCTTATGAATAACTTCAAGTCATAATTCTTACGCTCAAAGATACTCAGCATAACTATCTCAGAAATCAAGTGTAGTCATTGGTGAATGACTGTAAAGAAAGAAATCAAATGTCCTGCGCTCACCTAGTTGCTTAAGATCACGCAGCCTGGCAATAAAACAAATATAGAGTTAGAAACTAAGAGTACTTACTGTTAGAGGATTTTACTATTGATTCTTCAATGCATTTATATATACATACATAGGGAGGGATCAAATAGAAACCCTCTCCATTTTGTTAACTAGGAACTGATCATGTCCGTTGATGTAGATTAATGGATGGTCCAGATTGATCTTTCAAATCTGACATGCTTTCTTGTTTACAAGATAATGCTTTATTTGTACAATGCTTTCTTACGTGTTAAATAATGTTTTTATTATTCTGATACTTTTCTGATGCTTTTTAACACATAACAAAATGCTTTTTGATTAGTAATATGATGTTGGTTTCTAGTTAACAGAATGAGGAGGGTTATTAGCTAATCCCCACCCTACATATATATAAGAGAAACATGCCTCATAGTCAACTACCTCCCACTCTTTTCCAACTAATAAAATTCTTACTAAGAAACATGCCTCATAACAATTCTTTCAAACCTCATCAACCATACTTATTTCCCCCAGTTCTAAATTTTTTTCCACTGGTGAACAGTTCTGAGTTCTCCCAGCTAACCAATCTTCTATATTCCAAATTCCAATAGTTCAAATTCAACGAAATTGACAACCATACATTCTCTAAATCATCACAACTACATCAGAAATGCATGGCATAATTATTACAGTTTACCTCTGAAACTGCTCTGTATCAACAAATTTCAAGCAGAGCTGCACAACAACAGTAAACAATCGATAAGTTGACTATCATCCAAACAAACGCTTAATGCCAGAGAATATAATATATCTGCTCTTCACACAGAAACACGCAACAAATTCCACAGAGCTTAATCTGAACATTTCATCACGAGAATGAGTTTATCCACTGACTAATGACTATCGACTAATTTAACAATTTTGAGCATGCGGAAAAGTAGCTCCAACACACACACACACACACACACACACACAAAAAAAAAAAAAAAAGAGCGCACGAAGCACGTTTACCTTATCAAGATAAATGTTTCCATGGACGTTGTCATGAACTTGCTTGGAGAATCTCAGATCCTGCGAGCACGCGAAACTGTAATTCCCCGACAACAAGGACTCCTCTTTGCAAATCGCTCCCATCCTCGCTCTTCTCCGCTGCTCAACTGGTGCCAAACGCTACAAATGCACAAAAACGAAACAAGCAGAAAACTCCATTACAACTGCAATTCACCATGCGTCCAACACATTTCGCCGCAGAAACAATCGGAAAAGCTGCCGCGGTTGCGCGCGGAAATTCATTTACCGTTGTACGGTCGAGCGCGGAGGCGGCGGTGAGGATTTTGCGGCTGTTTGCGCAGAATTTTGCAGGAAGATTGGAAAAGGGAAAGTGAGAGAAGAAATAATGCCGCCAAAAGGAGTGTGGCTGCAGCAAAGGCGTTCGCACTCTCGTCCGTTACGACTCGCGCAATTAATGGATTTTTTAATTTTTTTTTCCTTCTTCTTCTAAGTTTGTAAATTTGATACCGCGTTAATTGTAATAGTAAATCTAGTAGAAATAATGTTAGCTATAGTTGTGGCTTAAAAAAATGTTATAATCGTGTAAGTTACCGTGTAAAGCCATATCTGTATAATAGATTTTAAAATATAGTTACAAAATTGTTTTGTCAGCATTAATTGCAGAAAGTAGGCAGACAAAAATAACGAGCAGTTTATACTATGTTTTCTTTCTTTTCAAAAAGGATATATCCCCATGTTAATCTATATACTCTGACATCTTGTATGTCCCATTTTATTATCTTCGACTTTCGAATTAGAAAAATTATGTATACATTTTTCTAATGCATGTCTAGTACTTTATACGAGACAGGACCATTTAACCAAATGAAGTATTGAAATAATATTAGAGAATAATTAGTGGCAGATCTACATTGGGGCTAGGGTAGGCTAAAGCCCCTCCCCAATTTTTTTCTTATTTTTTAGGTCTTAATTTTTTTTAAAAATTCGATTTTTTATGCTTCAGCCCCTGCCGCTATGTTGCAGAGAACGAGTTTTCGTAATTGTTGAAAGCTTTCTCTTTGTCAGCCCCTGCCGTCTCGAAGTCGAAGTCAAGACGAAGAAGGTAGTCATAGTCATTGTTGGAGACTGGAGTTGCAGCTTTTACGAAGAAGAAAAAGAAAGAATTAATATTTATTTGATTCTTCTACATTTGACATTACTACTTTATTTTAGAATAGTTTGAGAAGTTTAATCTCTTAATTCCCCTAAATCAGTTGTTGCAATAACCATTCATAATGAATTATGCTAACAGATATTTAGTTTCTCTTGATTTTCTGATTGAGTGTTTAGGTTAGGAAAGTTTTGGAGGATAGATATATGTCAATTCCTAATGGGGCAATAATCATGCAATATATACCTCCGGGACTCTATATAATAGCTATTATGATTTAATTATCAGTTAAATTTGCATTTTATTTTACAGGTATGGAAATTGTCAATTAATCAATAAAACAGAGGTCAATGACCGGCTCTAAAGAAAAAGGAAACGTCCCTAATTAATCAACCAATTGTATTTATTTATAATGCAAAGAATATGGAAACACACACATTAATACGCCAATAAAGAAACGAAAATATATGTATATATAATATGGCTTTGGAGTTTTCTATAAGGTGTTCTTCTTCTTCTTCTTCTTCATTTTTTTATCAGTGAAAAATGTTCATTGTGAATTGTGATGAATATTTCGCCATGGAAAATAAATAGAATTTCATTATTGATATCATGTTACACTTTTATTTCATTATTTGCTTTGATTTCCTTTTTAATCTTATCTAATACGTGGCTATTTCCATGGCCTTGATATGACATATTGACATGGACTTGGAAAAGATTTGATAGATGGATCAATTTATTGTTAACAATGTCAGTTTATTATGCTTAATTAGCATATAGGTAAAATATTTATTTTGAAGTGCATAAACATTCATTATTAATTTTCCAATTTTTTCTGATATTTTCTCGCATAATTGCAATAGCACATTTGATAAATTGCGCAGGAATGTGTGAGAATTTGGCTTTATAATGACGACAAGATTGGTTCTAGGTTATCTTTGCTTAAGATATATAGATGGTATGATGAAGCTCACAATTTAATTCCATGTTTTCAAGTCAAATGTTGTTAGATAGATCTCTTTTGGAAAGGTAATTATATTTCGAAAATGAAGAAATGACCACGATATTTTGAGTTTTTTGAGTTTTATGTAATTCTTTCAATTGGAATGTAATTCATTCTTGAAGTAGATACATTTGATACTATAAGTTATCACCATTAGAAGTACATGAATTAATTTTGTTTGGTATGTTAAAATACATGTATTTTTTCGTTATTGTATATAACAGCTTTGATAGCTAAAGAAAGTGCGTACTTAAATATACTTCCACTCTATTAGCTTGTATTTTTCGTTATCGTAGTATAATGTAAGTGAGTATTTATATATACTTACATTTTGTAAGAAATACACAGAGTAACGATCATTTTGTGTTTACTATGCAAGTTCAAATTTACTTAGCATTTCATGAAAATACTTTGAGATAAGTTCAATGTCATGCACGGAATTATCTTTTTTAAAATCATCAATATTTTGCTTCATAAAAACTAATATTTTATTAATTTAATTATTAAATACCCCTTCCTTATCAGTTAATCAGCTAATATATTATGACATTACTTCCATTCATAAATAATTTAAAATTTGAATACTAGATTTAAACTATTTGGGAAAGTCTATTTTATGCTCTAACTTTTTGAACCTTTTCCACAATAGCTCAATGAGTACAAAATTATAAATTGATACATACCCTTCCTACATACTTGGTTGCCTTAAAATCTAAATACAATCTATTGTCAAGAGGATTTGATCGATGGAGATTACGTTACGTGTGGCGAAGAGTTATGCGTAAATATAATATTTCTGTTATAATTGAAATTAAATGTATTCAACTTTTACACTATTATCATTATTTAAAGATAATATGTTCATAATATTCTTTTATTATTAATAATCCCCCACAAACATGCAATGAAACAACGAATCACTAATACTATAATTTAATAATTTGACATACATATATTTATCATAAATATTTGCATTAGGCTGGCCTAATGGTTAGGCTCATGCCTCCATGAAGGAGAGAGTGTTCTTTCTCAATAGACAAAGAGTTGTTTTGGTATTGGACCTAACGGTTAGGCCGGTCTAACGAAAGTGTGCCTCTTTATATATAGTTTTTATTATATAAATTATTAACTTGAATGAAATGAAATACACCAAATGACTAAAAATTGCACAAAAACTCTCGTGGGCTTGACCTTAGGTTGGATATGATGATCGTCTATACCGGTATACCCACTTGAATATATTGGTGGTGGTCCACACACAATACCTTACTTAAAATCATCGTCACACAAGTATGTCCCTAAAATTTGAGGATGTAAGAATGACGCTCATTAAAAGCACTACTCATACTAAAGGTACATGGAAGCCTTATCTCATGAAAAAATTAAGTTTGAAGTGGTTCGAAATAATTCTTATAATATAACTTTAGATGCATAATAGTCTTCAAATAATTATGATAAATTCTTGATTGATATTCGAAGCATGCATTGTGAAGCTTGATTTATTGCTCTCATAACTAATTAGTTAATCAATAACTTGGAGAATTTTAAATGGACGAAATACATAAAAATTACAATTAATAACCATTTACAGACATGCGATCGTGAAGATCTACTATAAATGTCTCACTTGAATTCAAAACTCATGGGTGACAGAAATTTAATTTTTCTTCATTGTAATAACTTTCGAACCGAATGCACTGATTTTATATCTTTGATCCAATATATATATACGTATGTGTGTATCTCGTGCATCGCACGGGCACAACACTAGTCTATTTATATATCATAGCTAGACTGCAGAGATCGGTCTGAAATATTTATTAGGAAGCCCCCATTTTGATTATTTTCATTTTGTTCTACATTAAATATTACTTTTGGATCTTTCAATAGTATATAACTCCTCTAGTTCATAAATTGTTTTGTTCCCTTCGGCTCTAGTAGGGTTTAAAATATTTATCGATATGTGAGGAGTGAAGCTACTACTACTGCTAAAAATACATAACAATTGATGAAATTCCAACTCATAACATATACTACCTCCGTCATCTTTATCTTGGCACATACCTTTTCGACATAGAAATTAAGAAATTGGTGTTTTTGTGTGTAAAGTGGTGTAGCCACTTTTGTTGACCAAATTTTCAAGGACAAATTACTTCCTTTTTTGGCAAGTGCCATTACTAAAATAACAATCCAATAAGACAAGTGTGCCAAAATAAAGATGACGGAGGGAGAACTAATTTATAAATTCATCACTCCACTAAATCACCCAATAAGAGCCATATAGCAATTAAACACCACAAAGCATTTTGATTTTAGGTTGCGACAGAATTTTAAACACACGAGGGAAACCCAAAAACCAAAATGGAAAGAAGAAAATGTACAGTAAAATGTGCAGCAAAGAAAAGAGGCCAAGGAAACAAACATGACAAAACAAATTTGTATTGTCACACGCAAAATTGGCCGTTATTTGACTTCATCAAGAAAACAAACTTTGCTAGTGATAATGAAATCCAATACAAACATTCAAGTCAAGCTCAGACGACCACTATGAAGAAAAACAAGAATAAACTAATCCGGTGCCTAAACAAATCGAACTCGAGGAAGAACTTGCAAAGCCATAATCGATCCTTGAACAAAAGAGCATGATAAGAAGCAGAAAACAGGAAAAAAAAAAAAAAAAAAAAAAATCCCACGGCCAAAACAGCCACACAAAAATCAATATACTTTTAATCTCAAAATTTGGAGTTAATCGCCCAAAACAAATGATCGCATCAAAACAATAAACATGATCACCTCCTAAAAGTGTAGCGTCAAAAGACCACATTTTACAAATTTAAGGAGCAGGTATAGAAGAAGAATCTTTGGTCATATTCTACCAACAACACAACCATTTTGGTGATACATTTATTGTATGTTTAAAGATGATCGAATTAGCTGCAGTGGTCTTCCCAACCTCTTCGTTACAGGTCCTGTTATAGTGGAGTCGCAAAGCCTGATAGGCAGCAAAAGAGAAAGAATCATATGCTTGTGTTCCAAATCTTGAATAAAGCTCAAACGTGATAACGAAGATGTTATCACAAGTGCACTGATTTCACTGCTTTCGTGCTATACATTTCTCGACTGCTTTAGCCATAAAGAGATCTCCACACCCACAAAAGGTAACACTCGAGGCAAGAGCTAATGCCAACACTCAGTCACAAAGGCCTAAATTCGGTTAAAACTTAAACCAATAGAAAGAATGATGAATCCAAACATGGAAATGAAGACTTAGAAAATCTATGTTTCAATCAAATCAGCAGTTACTCCAAACTTCCAAACAAGAACTTGCAAGCTTCAATTATCAAGGAGTATATCAGATGTAGTTCAGATACCAACTAACATAATTCGATCACTAATTCGGGCAATAAATAGATCACCTCCAAGGAAAAAAAAAAGGACTTCCATTTAACAATCATCTAAGCTCAAACCAAACAACCTATCATTCAATACAAGTAGAGCATTAGATAAATCAAGGAATATCAGTTGTTGTTCAGAAACCAACTAACATTATTCCATCACTAATTCAGGCAATAAAATCTGAATCCCCTCGAGAAAAAAGAAACGAATCAATCCACATCCATATCAAGCTAGATTTTAATAAGAAGCCAAGGAATTGAATTTCAAAAGTTGAATACCAAAAATAAAGGAAAATGACAAGAATTGTAATGCAGTACCTTCTGAGAGATAACCCCAGCGCCCAACCTTGGAAGAGAGCATCGAATTCAGCAATGCCGACGCCGTCGCGGAATGGAGAGGCATCAACGACTCTCCGCACCCTAGTTCCACCGGCAGCCTAAACATTCACAAAATTCCAACTCCGTTCAACGCAATTATTGCTTAATTATCCAAAAACATGACGAGAACTGTTTCAGGCGAACCTGGATGTGGAGGAGAAGAAGGGGCGGAGGCGAGGTGACGGCCGCGGTAAGCTGGCTGCCGGTCCACTGAGCTTTGGTGCTCCGGCGGGAATGGAATGCGATGATTGGCTGCGGAAGAGAAGAGTTCTGGCGGTGTTGGAAGATCGTTGCACCAGATTCCTAGCGCAGGACGCCATGGTTTACGGTTGGATTTCAAAAACCTCTGGATCTTAAACCCTAGAGACCGTACGACCACGATTGGCGATGAAATGCGGGTCGGGTTAACTTGTATGGGTCTATCCAGTTTAAAGGCCTTCCATTTTTGTTTTTATATTTAATCTTAATTCCAGATTCAATTAAAATTTTCGGATTTTTAATTTAAAATACAAAAAACATCTTCCAAGAATTCTGGAAATTGTTTATTTATCATACCCCAATACATGTAAAAGAAATGTACAAAATTTCACTTGCCTTGGAAGTATATATATTTTCATCAGGCAATTGTCTCATATTTTGTTGTCTCAATCACTTATCAATAATATATAATCCATTTATTATTTTGCAAATGTTTCAGTTCAATTTTATCTTAATATAATGTTTTATTGACGTATTAAAAAAATCTCATTTGCATTTTATAGTTGTCTCATTTACTAGGACTGAAGTATATACAGGGTGGTTATGGAGCTATTTGCCTATTTCTGTCTAAAGAGGGTTTTGGTTTGACAAACAACTCAACTCGATTTCACTAGTACGAGAATGAAACTCTAACGAATTATTAGATATAAATTTTCATTACATTATGAAAACAAGATAGTGAATCGTCTTAGGATGAGATATTCTCAACTCGTCAAATAGAGGAACTTGATTAAAAAGATTCGTTGTGATATAATATTGCATCGATGTGATATTAACAAACTTGTCAAATTTGATAGGGGATTAGTATTAAAGTTCCTTACAACAATTTGATAGGAGTAATTCATTTAACGTCATAAAAATATCGAGAAAATGCTGAAAGTTGGGGACACAAACTGATGTTTGCCTGTGCTTCCACAGTCAGAAGCATCTCTACAGCAAAAGGCGTTTATTTACTAATCCATCCTTTTCCGAAACTCCATCAAACAGCAGCATACAAACTACTCAACCTCAGACAGGAGTAGAGTAACATCGTTGATTTGAGCAAACAAGCTTGCTTTTATTTAGCACGAGGCGGAGTTAACTCGTCTACCGGTACTGGCTCGCCAGCTCCCCGTCCTTGACTATGTAATTCTGCGCGGGGAAATCCTCGCCCTTGAAATACCTATCGAGCATGTCCTTCGTCCCAGCAGCATACCTCAACTGCACCACCACGAGCATTCCAGTTCAGCGACAACGAATTCATTGAAGATCTCATCATCATCACTAGCATGTAAAGAAAAGAAAATGCTTTACCTGTGCATCGATTGTAGTCCCGGATATATGAGGGGTCATGGCCTGGTTCGGCATGTACCTCCACGGATGATCCTTCGGAGCTGGCTGTGGGTACCAAACGTCGCCACTATAACCTAAAATTAACCAGTAAAGAATGAGATATCATACTCACTCCGTCCCTGATATATAGGCCCATGAAGAGTGGAACGAGTTTAATAAAGTTTAAATGATTGTAATGTTGAGTGGAAAAAGGGTCTCACTTTCTAAAAGTTGGGGATATATAAATAAGATAAAAAGTTGGATAAAAGGATAAAGTGTTTTTACTATAAATGGAATGAGCCTATATTTTGGCGACGGACGAAAAAGGAAAGATGGGCCTATATATCAGGGACAGAGGGAGTATGATTTATGCAACTGTATTAGCAGCTCTCTTGGCTCCTTCAACCAGCAATGGGATTCATACTATTTTGAGATTTTAAAATCTTATATTTCTTATTTTGTCTATAATATGTCGGGAACGGGGCTGGATTTATTTCGACTTACCTCCAATGTGTCCGCTCGAACAAGCATCAACGACTGCTTGAGTGTCCATGATTGCACCTCTAGCATTGTTCACAATTAGGACACCCTTTTTCAGCTTTGCTATCCTTTCTTTATCAAACATCCCTCTAAGAAAATACAACACACATTCATGGTGAGTTTGTGAAATATTTTAGGATATGCAAAATCAAGAAAGATGGAAAAAAACAAAGCTCACTTTGTTTTCTCAGTAAGAGGAGTGTTGATGACAATAATGTCACACTTAGGCAGCATTGCATCAAGATCCTCCTCAAACGTAGCTCCGATTTCCTTCTCGATCTCCGGCTCCATCTTGAGGCGATCGTGGTAGAGAAGGTGGCAGTTGAAGGGCTTCAGCCTCTGGAGCAGGAGACGGCCTATGCGTCCAGCTCCAACCGTCCCAACGGTCTTGCCTTCGAGGTCATAAGCCCGGTGGGCTATAGCAGCGACGTTCCATTCGCCACTGATGACCTGATGGTGGCCAGGGAGGAAGTTCCGGACGAGGATGAGAATCCTCATGAGCTCATCCTCAGCAACCGAGACAGTGTTGCTCCCGGTGACCTCGGCCACTGTCAGCCCAGCTTCAGCCGCGGCCTTGAGATCAATGTGGTCCGACCCGATTCCAGCAGTTAGCAGAAGCTGCAGGTTCTTCGCCTTCTTGATTCTCTCTGCGGTTACGTATGCAGGGTGGAAAGGAGTCGAGATCAGCACATGCAGGTCGGGTATGTGTTTGTCGAGCTCTGCATATCGACATTTTAAACTGTTATGGAGCCTAAAAGTACCGAGCATACGGGTCTTATCATGTAAGGTGGCGTTTACTTTGCATGACAAGATGGATTGACAAAATAATCCAAGCTAATCCAGTATTTACTTTGATGGATAAATGATGGATTGCTCAATTTTGAACTATCTTGACAATCTTATCTTTCAAATAGTCGATCCTATGTTTTATCTATCTAGCTTATCACTCAAAGTAAATGGTCTATCCAAAAATCAAAGTGAAAAAAAAAAATCTATGATTAGCAATGCCCTAAGAAATAATCTCATAGAGACGAACTGGTTAATCAATTTTCGTATTTTGTGTCTTGCTTTTATAATTGCTTTATGCTTAACTTAGTAGCACAAAACACCAAAACAAAAGCCTGTTGTTATCTTGTGTTACATGGATCCACTCCAAAAACAGAGATACTTCACCATATCATTTTTATAGATCTAAACCTTACACAACAAAAACTAGTGATTTGACATTCAAAACATCTTAATGATGTGTGTAATTCTCATGTTCACTAACCTCCTACACTTCCTCTACTGATTCTCCCACAAGGGACACGGTCAAATCACTAAGATAGCGTTTACTTTGCATGATATGATG
The DNA here is from genome assembly GCA_036873715.1 of Salvia sclarea. NCBI lineage: Eukaryota > Viridiplantae > Streptophyta > Magnoliopsida > Lamiales > Lamiaceae > Salvia > Salvia sclarea. Next base: position 811,277 of record JAYJMF010000021.1, on the reverse strand, counting down.
AATTGATAAAAATAATTCAAGCTAATCCATTAATTTACTTTGATGGATATATAAATGGTGGATTGCTCAATTTTAAACTAGTTTTACAATCTTATCCTTCAAATACTCAATCCTATGTTTTATCAAGCTAGCTAGCTTATCATTCAAAGTAAATGCTAAACGAACGCACAATATTTAGACGAGTTTAAGGTTGTTACATACCGCAGTCTGGTCCGTCTTTGTCCGGAGTGACTATGTACTGGTGGCCCTGGGACTCCAACCATTCGCGGATGCCTAGTCCATTCTCAACACAGCCAAGGAAATTCGGGTTCATCGAGGCATACTCGTTTGCCTTGTAGAAGACGCCTACGATCTTCTTGCTGCCGGGAGAAGCCTGCAGATGCATAGCAGAGATGATAAAATGAACAATGCAACACCATATCAAGTCAAAAACTTCTCAAAATAGTAACATCTTTTTTTTTGTGTGTGTGTGTGTTTTGAATGAACATGCATGTTCATGTCACCACATTGAGTACTGAAAACCCTTGCGTTTATAAAGTAATTTGGATCCTCTGTTTCATAATTTTGTGTATCTCGTTTGTCTACCACATTAAATTGGTTTATCTAATCACAATTATTTTAAACACAACTATGATATAATGAAACCACAATCAACATTTGAAAATTGAAAACTAAGAACTAATTATAAATCTTATTTCGATATAGCCAATCCTCAATTAAAAAATGTGAAAAAACTAAATCAAAGTACAACAAATATTTTTTTTAAAGAACTAATAAATTTTGATGTGATAAATAAGTGGGACACATAGCTATTGAATACAATGAATAGAAGATGTGTGACCATATATTGAGATTATCATGCTTTGTAAATCTTCATCCCCTAATTTTATTTTATTACAATTTTCGTCACCAAAATTGATGTTCGGATTAGTAAAACACCTGACCCACCGAAACTCAATGCCATTTGGCCTGGTTAATTTCAAAATTAAATGTCGGTGCTTCATCTTATAATTCAATTTCTATTAGGATGATTCCGTGTATTTCAAATATAATCATTAAATATGAGTAGTATAAATGTATAATAAAGAAAATATTTAAAATCCACTCTAAATTTTTATTTTTATTTTTGAGTAAACTCTGGAAGAAATTAATGTACATATGGCAAAGATACAGCGATATTGAGATACATAAAAGATAAAACGAACATGCAACAAACAAAATTCATACGGGAAGAGTTCAACAATTGAATATATTCCACTAAATTATTTCGCCTCAAAAAAATAATAATAAAAATAACAATACTAATCAGTGGGCCCGCGTAACTGAGAGTAATTGGGTGAAGTTGACACGTCACAATACGACAAGTGCGTCATTGTCACAGTTCACAGAAATGGCGTGAACTGTGATGGTTTCACTTTCCTCCTTCTCCAAATACAGAAAATCTCCCAAACCAAAATAAAATTCGATTCCATTTTTACCTCAGTTAAAAAAAGGGGGAAAGATAACAAACATACGCATGTTACTTAAAATCAAAAGAAATCCTTCACGAACACGAGATCACGTTCCATGGAATTTAGTTGAAGAAAATGGAAAATTAAAATCAAACTATATATATATATAATCCAATGAATGTTCTAAAAGGAGATTAACAAAATAATCTGAAATTTGGAGAGATCAGCTTACGTGGAGGTTTCTGGTGAAGAGTGAAGAAGTAAGAGCACGAACTGCAGAGGCGCCGACGCGTTTCATGGCCATCGCAGGTGGAGGGATCGGTGAAAACGATTTGGAGGAAACAGACGGCGACTGGAGAGCACCGTATGGTGGCGAACAGGAGAGAAGCGTGTGAGAAGTGGCTGAGATTCAGCTGCATTTATATAGCGGGTTGGAAAGGTGAGAAATAATGGACGTTTGCCGAAAACGACTGTTTATTGATTCACGATATAAAGTGTTGTGATTCATAAATTCTAGTAGTGTACTAGCTATTTAAAATATTTTGACAATATTATTTGTGAATAAAATACTACTATTGAATAAGTTCCGGAATAGAAATTGGAAAGGTGCATAATGTTTTATTTTTTGAAGGATACTTGTGGAAAAATAAATAAATGTATAATTAAGATATTATTGTATTAACACTCTTTAAAAATGTGTATTTAGGTATTAATAACTTTTTTTTAAAAAAAAAGAAGAGAAAGAAAAGTTGCATAGTTGGGATATAAGCTCATATTGGATAATGGAGCATAATTTACACGAGTGAAAAATAGTTACAGTTTTCGAAATCGAATTGAACTGCGCCACTTCGTTCAATCAAAAGTTTGACTCTGTGCATCATAAATGACTCGTTGTCGTTTAAAAAAAAAAAACTAGTCAATATATGTCAAAAGCCATTTAAACAAAATATGTGAACACTGGCCATTTTTTCTTAATTAAAATACTAACAAAGATACGTACATTATTTTGAATATAAACGATATCAATTAATGAGAATAGTTATTTAGTTAAAGAATTAAGAAAGAATATAATGACTTTTTAAGTGTTTATATTTAACGGTTAAGATTATTTTTAAAATGTTATAGTACAAATTACGCATGCACGGATACAAGTTATGCAGGCACAATTCAATAAATTTCATGCTCAATAAATTTCTGAAAGAAACATCATGTTCGAATTATGGAACGGGCAAAGAATTAATTTTTATTCACTCATCTCTTTCATGGATTTATACATTTGTTCATCGATTTTATGCTCTCGTTCATTATTCTCAATTCTTACATAAAATTGAATTCTCGATATATAGATCTTACCGCTACGTATATATTAGATGTACATCCCTTGTGTTACATTTTCATGACTTTTTTATATACAATTTTTTTATTGGGGATGGAGGATTAGCAGAGTCCAAATCTAGACCTATCACTTATAGTGTGGAGATTGCATCGCCTATTTAATTATATACTCCTACATTTATTTAATATGTAAATGTGTGGACATTATGATACTATAATATAGCACGAAATAATGGCAATCCTTGTAATTTGTAATGTGTTAATTTTGCAAAGTAATTTGGTAGGAATTAGGTTTGTCATCTAACCTTTCACTTTTAGCTAACTTTTGCATTATTATCAGTGATCATTATACCTATTATATTGTCATTTCATGATCTATGATCAAATACTCACTTCCAATTTGTTTTAGTGTATATGCATACCGACCTAACTTGAACATACGAATACAAATTCACTCGAAATTAGTATAGACACCATCATTTTATAACTATACTATTTATCGTACAATTGAACAAACGCTATATCACCATTTCATACTATCGACAGTCACATCAAAGTCGAGTTATTGAAAAAACGAAAATATTTAATATCCTATAAATACAAAGGTGGGTTCTTAATTACAATAATTCAAGAATCCTATACATCAAAATTGTATTATTTGACAATGACCTCATAATAATTTAATTAAAAAAATGTTGTGCGTAGTCTTCTAAATTATGACTTATCTTCTAGTGTAGTTTACATAACATTGCACAATGCACATCTCAATGACGATTGTGATGCGACGAAGCGCAACTCGGTCGATCAGATGTTTTTCCTCTAAATCGATGGGTTGGGAATCCGAGTTATTTCGGGTGTGTGAGTGTGTGTTGCAAGTTGTGATCTAAATAATAATAATTGTGATTTCCATTGTCCTGAAAAAGTTAAAATAAAAATTAAGAATTTATCCGACATATTTAATTAGCTATGGACCGCCACTAAGGAATTCCGAGGAGTAAATTGGCCGAGAGGCAAGGGCGACAACCAAAACTCTTGATATTTATGACAACTTGCACGAATTCACTCTTACTATTTATGACAATTATGCAAAGCTTTATAAAACATTAACTATTGTTTATCCAAAAAAAATAGTGAATTTTATACATCTTATTAAGTTATAAATTATCTTAAAAAATCTTTCAAAAATCTATCGGATTTAAATTTTATATTGTTAAATATTTTAGGTATTGCAAATTTGCACATGCTATAGCAAACCAACAAATCGTTTTATCCTCATCTATGTATTTATTTATTTTATAAAGAAGAGGATAAGCTGATGCCAATGCGATAACTAAGCCGTCGCAAAATTGACAACTTGTGATTTGGATGCAATGTTTATTTAGATAATGCACCAACCACAATCATCTCAAGTTCTCATCATACTGCCTCTATAGATCCAATAATTCCAAGCTTGAATTTTATAGAAAATACATATTTATTAAAAAAAAATCGTCATGAAGATATATTTATTGGCATATGATGGCGTCTGCGAAAGATCATTCTCATTATTGTTATAGGTCTACTTTTTTAAGTTAATAAAATAAAATGAAAAGGAGGAAAGAAAATAATTAGAGTTCGTGAACCTCGAAGGCTAGAATGGTAACCTGTGCAGGAATTAATTGATACTTTTTTTTATGTTCGTAGATGTGTTTGTTAATTAAATTAGTTGTATTTTGCTAGGATAAAATTGATTAAAATATCAAATTAATTGTTATTTTATTGTATATTAACTATAATGAAGATGCTCATGATCACAACTCACGAGGGATACGAAAGCGAATCTATAATATATTTAAATGTGAAGTCAAATTAGAAAATTGATTTGCAATCAATTTGAAATTGATTTGAATTGAATAACAATTTCATAATTTTTTAAAATTGATAGTCTAATTTATCCAAAATTTATAATCAAAATTAAATTATAATACCCACTTTCTTTTTTGTTTTTAATCGTGCAAATATATTATATATATAATAAGGGAGTTTGAAATTTGAAATCAATTGCAAATTGATTTCAATTCAATTTGATGGTGATTTTGTAATTAAAACAATTGATGAGGGGCATTATATAGCAACACAAGTTGCAGTTTTCTTTTTCTTCCGTAAGCTTCTTCAACCACCACCTTCCACTACTTTTGCCAAAATAGAAAATAGAGGCTATTTTAGATTCTATTTCATATTTTATTTATTATTATTTTTATTTTTTTTCTTATTTCATAAAATTGTGTGATTTAATTAAGCATAAAATATTTAATATGTATCTCAAACTGAAGATCATGTCAAGAGCTTTAATATGATATATGATATGTATGAAATAAATTTTAAATGAAAAAGTTATTATTGTTGAAATTTGAGGTTGTTTT
>JAYJMF010000021.1:776785-805989 GCA_036873715.1 Salvia sclarea | reverse complement strand
ATTTAGAATTTGACTACACATTCACGCCTGCAACACGCTACTACAACTACACACTGATAAATTGAAAGAAGTGACTACCTGCAAATTACAGGCTATTGAATTTGAAAGACGTGACTTTCTGCAAGATGCATGCATGCTTCACACTATTTCATCAGCATATAGTTGACAGTATTCACACTATTTCACCAGCATATAGGCCAGTAATATTGAGCATTTGGAATTAAAAAAAAAATGTGGGAGCCGAGTTTACAAATTAAAATATAAAAAAATGAGGGGGCCGATTTCTTTAGTGTTGGAGCCGGGTTCTTAACTCCAGGGTGCCGATTTCTTTTGGTGTGGGGCCGGTTTGGAATTTAAAAAAAAAAGTTAAGGGGGCCGATTTCTTTTTTGTGGGGGCCGTGTTCCTTGTGGGGGCCGATTTCTTTTTGGTGTGGGGCCGAATTATTTGGTAAGGGGCGGGGCCGATTACTTTTTGTGGGGGCCGATTTCTTTTTGTCTAGGACGATTTCTTAGATGTGGGGGCCGATTTCTTTTTTTGTGGTGGCCGTGTTCTTATCAAGGGGCCGGGTTCTTTAGTATGGCGGCCGAGTTCAATATATGTGTGAAATTAATCATACAGCCAATTATTTGTCGTATGCAATTATTTCATAAATATTTGTACAAGACTCTTACATCATTCAGTAATTTGTAAGAAATTACACGGAAAATAATGCAAAAACATCAAAATCTTTATGTTTTTGGGACCCACCGGTATGTGGGAGATGTTTGTTATCTTTTTGTGTAAATTGAGATGTTTTTTATCAAATTGTGTAGAAACGATAATAAACTCTTTTTAATTTTAGTTGTAGCTTTTTGTTAGTACTTGTTATTCTTAACTTATATTCATAACTGGAGTTAATTATAATTAACCTTTTTAACTACAAATTATTAACTCTATAATTTTATTTTGTAATCTTTTAGCTTTTAAGGTATCGTGGATCATTCTAATTACACTTGTAGTTATAATTTTAATTCATACTATGTATAATAATACGACTAGTGAAAAAACATTGCCACACAATTCGATTTGCATATATGTAATGGTGTTCTAGATTACAAATAATACTATATATTAATTCATCAAAACCCCCATATTTATATACTTTTGAGTTTTGATAAATATATCGTCATGGTGGGCACAAATACCCGAGACCTTTGGCCTCGGATAAACCCCCATATTTCTAAATCGTCTCAACGTTATTAAGGAACAAACTCCAAATCGATTAATTAATCAAATATGTGATACACCAATTACTACTTTTCTAAGAGTTTTTCTTTTTCTAGTTTGAGAATCATTTACGTTTTCCATCTGAGCAAGTTTCTAATAGCGCATTTAATATCAATACTTACAATATAACCCTTTTATATATAAAAATTTATCCTAATTTTCTATGATACCATTTTTTGTAACATAATATGATAATATGTAAATAAAAATATGATAATGATAAGCAACTTACCGCGACGGTAGCTAGTATGGAAAAAGTAATTACGTATTGAAAATGACATTTCACCATCCATGAACATAAAAATGTGTAATCCTAATTTGGATTTATCATTATGAGTCAATTATTCCTTTCCCTTTTGCACATTAATTATTCATCAATCATCTGACATCTCTGTATTTGTCTTGCTCCGCATTCTTAAATATGTTTGAATTACGAACAGCTGAAAGCTTTTCTTAATATAGGACACAACTTTATACTTCTCGTTGTAGTAGTATTTTCGAATGGAAAATATCTTCTTTAAGGCTTCCATGAACTTAATTATATAAAATAATTTATTGAAGTTGCTCTATCTGTTATCCTCTCTTAACCCAAGTTCGATGAGAACTTGTTTGTTTACATGTGAAAGTTTATGACGATCATTTTGGCCTGCATACGAAAGAATATGCTGAAGCCACCATATTCATTGTCTTATATTTTATGAGGTGAATGACTATTTCTTATACGTATAATCTAACTATTATGGTATCTTATGTACTTTGTATGATATAATTAAATCACATATTAACCGATTTAGCAGCCTTTTTTCATGTTAGCCAGCGTGAGTATTACTTTTGGTAAGGTAATGAATTTTCCCTTAAAATCAAATAAAAATAAGATAAATGTAAAAAATGTATCTAAACGAGACGTGATTTAAAAAATACTCTAGTATCAAAATCACACAACAATAAAAAGTTCAGTATACCGTCAAAAGATTAAGAACTATATTGTCGTTAGATGTTTAATCATGTATATATAAGTGGCTACAATTGTCCTATTTGGTAATTATATTGTCATTTTTTGTATTTATAATGTGTTTATGCAGCATGAATTTGTCTCTTTCTAAGGAGTTAATCAAACAAAAGGAATATTGTTGTTAATTATTGGGTTTAATTAATAATGATAATGAGAAACGGATATACCTAACATTTTATTTGTTAACATATTAGCACATGCATACAAACAAATATATATTGCTTATACAAATTTTGTCCTTGACCATGCAATCCAATCATACTGATTGGTTACGTCCCATCTTCTTTAGAAAAATCTACTTTTCAGTTTTTTTTTCTTTTAATTTTTTTTTCTCACTATCTAGATAATTTAAAATATATCATACGAATTTAACTTCATCGATACATATTGAAAATACCAATACCAATAATTTATCATTGTTCACATGGTGGGTGTTATTTGATTAGATATATACACAGTATATATTATGATCAATTAATGATTAATTAATCGTATATATTGTTTGACCTTACAAAGAGTTTTGGATGAAGTTATCGTTTTATGGTGTAATCGTGAGTTTGTCATGGCATGGGAATTGGGATTCCTGAATTGAGAAAGAGGCATATTTATGTTAGGTTGGCCTAACGTTAGACCCGGCTCCAATTAATGTATAAATAATGAGAGTGCCAATAATAATAGGGGGCGGCAAACAATAAACGGTTCCGTCTTCGGCTTCGATAATTATTATATAGATAATGAAACATACAACAATTATGCTTTTACGGTTCGCTATGTGTTCGCCTTTGGCTCCCCCTCGCTCGGCACATGGCTTAAAATAAGAACGACGTACAATTGACCTAACATTAGGCCGGTCTAACGCAAATATTTGTCATTGAGGCAATGTTGGAATAATAAGACTATTGCCTCAATACCATACGCATATTATAATTAAATGTAGTGTAACGTTTTCTAAGCAAGCGAAGCTTTTAAAGTAGATTACACATTCCGTAGCACCTGAAATTTTTTAATTTTTCTTTTAAAAATGCATTCTAGCCATATGATAAGGGTGTTCACAACAAAGTCCTTCAATATAGAGGACTTAGTTTTAAAAAAATTATACTTTAATGAAATGAAGTTAAGCCCTTTCAGCATCTAAGCCCTCCAACTTGGAGGACTTAGTTATATATATATTTTTTATTTTTTTTAAATAACTATAATAATTTAAATTAAAACTATGCAAATTAAAAAATAATTAAATTGTATTGAACATTTGGAAAATTACAATACAATTTTTCGAAGGGGCCGAAGAATTTGGATTTAACCCCGTCGTAATCAAACAAAGAGCATAGGTCGTTGGGATTCTTTTTTTTTTTCTTTCTATATTTGAAAAAGATTTGAGGATTGGTGTAGAGTTTGAAGTAGAGAAATGAAGAAGATTGGAATTGATGTAGGAATGAAATGAGAAGAAGGGGTATTTATAGATTGAAATTGGGTATAAAAATATTTTAAAAAAAATTGAAAATTAAAAAACAAAAAGGTTGGGTGATGTGGCGCGGCATGGGGAGGACGTGTGTCCTGCGACCGCCTCCCCTGGTGGAGGCGGTCGCAATCGCGCCCGCGCCCTCCCCGGCCTGCGGGCTGCATCGGTAGGAGGTCGCGCCGGCGCCTACGAGCGTCGCTGCGAACACTCTGATGAGAGAAAACTATACCGTGTGCTCGATGACATAAATTAAGATATAAATATTGTAAAACATAATAGAAAACATAAAATTTAGAATAGGACCCCGATAACATCCACTATAGGATTTGACAAATTAATCTATGTTGATATGCTTTGAATCTATCTCCCGCTTCGCAGAGTTAGTCGGGGTCTCGTTTTATTGGGTTTGCAGTATTAGGCCTTATTACTCATTTTGGGCTTTTAATATATATATGGCCTTTGAGAGCCGTAATCTGTAATTTGAAATCTAGCTGTCTAATACAATCTGTTTTCATTTTCTGTCTGTGGACGTAGTCAACTCATTGTTGAACCACGTAAATTTGTGTCTTAGTTATGTTTTCGGTTTCTTATTGGTCAATAATCCTAATCGGTTACAACAATCTAAATAGATTCAACATTATTTTAATCTTAATGACAGGAGATAGAAAAATTGAAACTTTGGAATATCTTAAAAGGGTTAAGGATCTGGAATATGCTTTGGCCTTTTGGGTACAGACAAGCCATTAATTTTAGCAAGTATAAACAATTTCCCCAAATTTGTCAATAAGTTTGACTTTTTCCACAAGCATATACTTAATCTAGTAACATTTATACTATATTATATATTAATTAATTGTATTTAATCAGTTCCCTACTCTAATTAAAAATTGTTCTAGCAAGCTTTGTCTCCAACTCATTGCCAGCATATGCAAGTATCAAAATCTATCTGTATGTTTGCAACTTTATATTAATTTTATTCAATATTTTTGGTTAATACTTCCGTTGCATGAACAAAGTAACTAAACTTATTTTGATAATTAAATTCGTTGAAAAAATTGTATTACCATTAAATTAAATTCAATATTGCTACCATAAAACTCTGTCAGGTTGGAATAAATTAGGGAATCTTATCCATTTCCTAATAATGACCAAACCAATCAACTGGAAATGAATTAATGTACAATTTAGGAGTAATTGATGTGGCGGTAGCCGCGGTACGGATTCGATAATTGGTTTTAATCACCAAACAATAAAATAAAATAAAATAATATAATATAGATTAATCACATACAAATTTTATTATCTGCCAATATTATTCCAATAGAATAAAAAGAATAACCATATGTAATGAAAAGACTTTATGACGTGTAACGACAAAAACAAACGTAATTTTTTTAATTCGTCAAAACAGTCAAGTGGACCTTGGCATATTAATACAGTGTAAAGTGTTATTCAATTAATTATTTGGGTTGAGTAGTATTTTTCCAATCTAAAGTGTTACATTTCTTTTCATATTTATTTATAAGGGGAAAATGCATTTTTTTACAAAATCCTGAATTGTCCCCATTTTACACTTTTAACTTCCATGCATGTGTTCATTAAATATATGCGAATATTTAATTAATCACGATTCGCCAGATATATACAAACAAGGCTAGATAAAACTCCAACAAAATATATAAAATTGTCACACTTGCACCCTATATTAAGGGGGTGCATTAAAATTGATATGGTTGACCACCACATACTATTATCCCATGATTATAACATACATATTATGTATTCATGAAAAAAACCAACTAGCCATTAAAGAAACTCCCATTTCTTTCTTTAAATCCCTTCAACAACTTCACTATCCCCATCTCCAACCCCATTCGATTCTCGACAACCTTTCAAATTCCTTTTTTCTTTTTCATTTTTTTCCAAAATAATCGAAACCATCGAAATCACATACTCCTGAAGAATTCGAGATGAAAAAGGCTGAAAGTTGGGGGATAGCGAGCGTAACGAGCCAGCTAAATCAAGGCAAAAAGCTTACCAATAAGCTAAAAAGGGAGCTTCATCACCACTCAAACTCAAGTGAATGTGAATTCTTGATTGAGAAAATCATCTCTTGTTATGACAATGCATTAGCAATGCTCAATCACATGGATTCTCTTCAAAATGGAGATTCAACCACTTTGCTTCATTTTAGCCCAACAAGTGAAGTTTCTCACCAAGATTTTAAGGAGCATATTCCTAAGAAAAGGTAAAAGTTTCTTACCCATATTGGCCAATCACTTATGTTTTATCTCTCCAAATTAAATGGGATTTTCTTAATTTGATTTTAATTTGCAGAAAGAGTTTGGAGAGATGGGTTGAAGAAGTGAATGTTTGTTGTGAAACAAGATCTGAAGATCAACATGAAGATGGGTATAATTGGAGAAAATATGGGCAAAAAGATATTTTGGGGGCTTCCCATCCAAGGTGAGTGAGACACATTTTCTTGATTAATTTTGAATTAATAGATTAAATTTGAATAAAGTATTTAATTACAAAAAAAATAATATGTTGCCCTTGATGATAGGTCGTATTACCGATGCACTTATCGCAACACACGAGGCTGTCTAGCGACGAAACAAGTACAGCGAGGGGAAGACGAGCCCCCGACGTTGAAGATGGTCTACAAGGGGAAACACAGCTGCGGCCTCAAAGCGAAGAAATTAGAAAATGTGATTACAACTGCAGAAACAAATGAAGAAAGATCCCAAGAAATGAAACAATATGAAGAAATTATTGCATCACCACCATTAATTTCATCAATAAATAATTTGAAGATCGATCATCACACATTCCTAGATTTAGATCAGTCGTCGTCGTTCCCACTTGGAGATTTTGATTTCTTATTTGATTTTGATGCTCCCTTTTTTTGAGGTATAAATAATTTATATATATTTATTTTTCACATGCTCAAGATTTGAAGCTAAGGTTGTAGGCTTTATGTGTTTCGAGAGACATATATAATGAAATGGTGGTTGGTGTATTAATTAATTTGCAATTCTATGACACAATTAATTTTTTATATGTTGTGAGATTTGAGGTGTACATTCATCGAATAATACCAACAAGTTTACTCCTTCCAACTCCTTTTTATTTAATTGTAATTAACACTAGCAATGTCGAGTTAATTAATAGTGCCATGGAATTAAGTGGCAACCAAAATCCACCTAATGAACCAAATTATGTACACTACTTAACTATGAAAAAATATTTTGTAAAACTACTCTTATTGCTTTTTTTATTTTATTTTTTCCATTGGTAGAAGGAAAAATATTTTTTTTTCTTTTTCTACTTGGAAGAAATGCGAAACCATTATAGATCCTATTAAAATAAATTGTGAAAACAGAGGTAGAATATTGGAATTTTTTCAGATGTAACGGCGTTTTATGGTAAAGTACTGTATCACAGAATCTAGATATCAAATTTTATTTGTATTATATTCCAAAACTCAAAACTAACAAATATAAATATTTATGTATTTCCAAACCTTATTGGATTCTTCTAGCTCGTTGTATATAAATATATTATAAATCCCACAACACGAAAATAACTTAATTAATTAGTTGAAAATGGTAAAACGTGATTGCTGCTGAAAGCGACTCCAACTATATATAAAGTGGGTAAAATATCAAGATTCGATGGCTTATAAAAGTACTCATAAGATCGCATCTTATTACCATCTTTATATATCTCCAATTCTCCATCATACAATAAACCACTATATATCATATAATTATTATCTAGGCAATGAGAAAATAACATTCTCGATTGACATGATGAGAAAACTATTATTCCTTGCTCTTATCCAATATTGCAATTATATGTCGATTTTTATACACACACATCATATATAATTAACCAATCGTAACAAATACATATTTATATTAAGTTTACGAACATCGACAATATTTAATTCAGCTATCTGCATTCGTTTCTCCCATGGAAACGTTTCGGCCTATCAATTAAAATTAGATGTTTCAATCTCATATTTTATTTACATTATGTTACTTATGTATACATAATCACTTCAATAACAAAATACAATGATTCAATTCCACAATAGACTTTTACCTAATTTTCCATTTCTCAACCAAATCAAGTAATGATTTGGTGGAAGAGCCATTCTCACTAAGCACATTCTTAGCAGCATTCTTGAGTTCACTCATCCTTGCCCTAATTTTTCTTCCTTCTTCCCCTTCCATCAAACCCTTGACAACATTTGCAACCTCATCTCTCCCAACCAACCCATTCTCCCCGAGCCCTCATCGCCACCTTCACCTCCTCGACCAGCATCACCGCGTTCATCTTCTGCTCCGCGTACAACGGCCACGCTACCAACGGCACCCCACACACGACCGCCTCGAGCGTCGAGTTCCACCCACAGTGCGTCAGGAACCCACCCACCGCCTCGTGGGCCAGGATCCTGCCCTGGGGTGCCCACAACGGCACCACCAGTCCCCGACCCCGAGTCCTATCTAGGAACCCACGCGGCAGGTAACCCAACGGGTCATCAGAATTTTGATTTGTACCAAAATAAGTAGCGTTGGAAGCCGCATCGTTCGGGCACCTAACGACCCAAACGAACCTTCGGCCACTCATTTCCAGACCCAGCGCCAGCTCAGTCATCTGACGACCGGACAGACTCCCCCCACTCCCGAAGGAGACATACAAGACCGAGTTACGAGGTTGGCCATCCAACCACCTCAGACACTCGGAGTCAGATTCAGATCCGGATCCCAAATCCGACCCGGTTTGAACTAAAGGCCCAATGGGCCAAACAGTGGGAATATTATCTATATTCCCACTTTCTTCCAAGAATTGGATTGGACCAAACTCCAACTCCTTAAAACTATTTAGAATTATGCCATCACACATCCTATACCTCCTAACATGATAGAGAAGGAGCTGATAAGCTTCATCTCCTCTATCTTGAACGGCGTCGAGGAGGTCGCCGCCGTCGACCGCCACCGACCCCGGAATCCCGATTTTTCCGGTGACGTCCCGGAACTCCCCCGCCACCGCCTCGTGGAGCTCCGGCAGGTGGAGGAAGAGCGAGAGCGCCATCGCGGTGGAGGGGAAGAAGATGTAGGCCGGAATCCCCAAATCGGCGGCGGCCTCGAGCGCGTCGGTGGCGAGGAGGTCGACGACGGCGGCGGCAACGACGTCGCCGGCGCCGATCATGGCGGCGACGGCGCGGCGGAGGGCGGGGACGGAGCGGGAGGCGGTGAGGAAGACGCGGGTTTCGATCTTGGTGGAGGGAGGGAGGTCGGAGAGGTCCGCCGGCGGGAGGAGGCGGTGGTTCACGGCGGCGAGGAGGGAGGCCTCGGCGGCGGAGAGGGGGGCGGCTGTGGGGATGAGGAAGGTGGAAGTGATGTTGTGGAAATGGAGGAGTTTTTTGGAGAATTGGATTAGGGGAGTGAGGTGGCCGACGCCGGGAGAGGGGAAAATGACGACGGTGGTAGTGGCGGCGGCGGCGGCCATGGCGGAGTTGGATTGGGGAAAATGGTGTGGTGATATTGATTCATAATTGGGGGATTTATGTCAATTTTGTTATTGTTTGGGATGGTGGGGGCTAGCAATGAATAGATGTCAACTTATTTTTATATTTGTTAGGTATGATTATTGGATAGATTATAAGCTTCAAATCTTTTGAAGTATAAGTTTTAACTAAATCTTGATATTGTCACTTATAATTCAATTTTTGTGTGGATTTTAACCTTATAATTTGACCTTTTAGAAAAGGTAAATATGGCCTAGTAATTGTGTTGTTGTTATAAGTATAATCTGATTACGTAACGATGTCGAATGGAACGTGAACAGAATCTGACTTGGCCGTTAATATATACTTCTATTATATCATAAAACGACGTTGTCTGCTAAGATTGTTGTTTGCTAAGATTCGCTACTGAAATTGTGAGTTTGATTTGAAATCTTTCCGTAATTGCCTAGAGTGAAGAAAGATGGATGAAGCTTTTCTTTCTTGAATTATTTTAAATGGGAGATAAGTTTGATTAGTTCATTTAGTGTTTCATTTGACTCTATTATATAATCAGGATATATTTGTACTTAACAAAGTAACTATCTGATTGCATTTGCATGTTTTATAAGGTCGGACTATAAATTTCCAAATGTGCACAAAGATTTATTTGGATAACAATACTAATCGATTTTTATAATTTTAAGATTTAATTAGGATCTATTAAAAAATAATTAGGGTGGATGGACATTTTGATAATATGTAAATTGTAAGTGTGTGAGTATATTTGTGGGCTCTTTTTGAATCTTTGAAACAGTCATACAGGTAAGAGATTGGGCTTCCGGATTTGGAGGCATGAGCCCACTAAAATAATTGAATTAAAATTAATATAAATTAAAAAGATTATTTTTTTATTGAAATACGCTTATATATTTGTAATTTGGAGCTAAAAGAAAATAAGCCGACATAATTGGAATTTCATTTAACATTACTTTTTATGGAAATACACCTACATATTTGAGGTAAGAACATTATTACTACTACTATTATTTAACATTTAATTTTGACTTTGACTACCACTCAACTATATATAAACTGAAACTCAATAATTTTAACACTAAACAATAAACAACTAATCAAACTCTACGAAATTAATCAAACCTCAAACTAATTAATTAAAACTCAAATGAACTCAATAAGCAGTGCTGAAGCAGCTCTTCACCACATTCGCCGCCAGAATCTGCATCAGCTTCACATTTCCGGCGCCGACGCACCGCGGCGTCTTGAACTGGCTCACGGCGCCGCCGAGGCCGACGAAGTGATCCATCACCTTCTGGAACGTTCCTCTCCTCAAAATCCGCAGCTCCAGCGCGCCGATCCCGCCGATCCGCCGCATGCTCACGTATCCCGCCTCCGCAAACGCCAGATCCAGGCGGTTGCAGCTCTCCGCCACCGCCTCCTCGCTCGCGCCGCCGCTCAGCTCCCAAAACACCACGTACCTCGCCGGATCGGAGGAGTAGTCGACGCAGCTGGTGTAATCGACGACCTCCACCTTCTCCGCCGCCACCACCGCCGCCGCCGCCTCCACCGCCACCTGCAGATCCTTCTCCGTGTTCTTATCCACGTTGATGCTCAAAACCACATTCCTCCGGCAGACAAACCTCAGCTCCGGCGATCCGTTGCGGAATCCGGCGACCTTCACAACATCTCCGACCTTGTAACGGTACAATCCGGCGAAGCTCGTCGTCACCACCTCGTATTCCTTCCCGATCTCGACCTCGGTGAGGCCGACGGCCTCACCGCCGGCCGAATCCAACGGAATAAACTCGAAATAGCCTAGATCTGGAAGCACAGTGAACGTCGCCGCCTCCGGCGGCGCCGCCGGACTCACATTCACTCCGATCCAGCCTTCGGAGGCGCCGTAATCGGCGCTAATTAAAGGTAAATCACCGGCGTAATGCCTCAATTTTGCGACGTACGGCTCCATAGAT
Organism: Salvia sclarea; assembly: GCA_036873715.1. Classification (NCBI taxonomy): domain Eukaryota; kingdom Viridiplantae; phylum Streptophyta; class Magnoliopsida; order Lamiales; family Lamiaceae; genus Salvia; species Salvia sclarea. The sequence goes on along the minus strand of JAYJMF010000021.1, from coordinate 794,745 downwards.
CCGGTCATGATTCCATACACATACTTGCAATTGGGGAAAATCTCAGGAATTAAACCATACCAGTTGCTTAGGGCTAGGCACTTTTGCTGGATCTCATCTGCGAGCTCCGGATCTGGTTTCAGGAGCTTCGCCATGGCGGATCTGAGCGGCGCCGAGGCGGCGGCGGAGACGCGGCTGCTGAGGGATCCGCGGCGGATGTCGGCGACGAGGCGGTGCCAGAGGCTCTCGAAGGTGCGGAAGGCGTGGACGATGCTGTGGGCGAAGGTGGAGGAGACGAGCTGGACCTCGCGGCGGTGGAGGAGGCCGCAGAGGAGGTGGCAGTAGAGCGAGGCGTGGTAGTCGCCGCCGAAGACGACCTCGTCGGGGCTGCAGCAGGGGCGCTGCGTGGCGCGGAGCGTCTGCTTGAACGCGGCGTTGCCGAAGAGGTGCGTCGTGGCGGTGCCGGCGCGGAGGCCGCCCTTCGTCTTGAACTGCTTGCTGCTGTAGATGAATTGGAGCGCTTTGCCGTTGTCGATTGGGAATTCTCTGATTTGGGAGAAAATGAAAATGGCGGTTTCGTCATTTTTTTTTGGGGGGAAAATGGAAATGGGGTAAAAATGGGTTTTTTTTTTGGGGGGATTTATCATTTATATATTGGTTACCTGTTGCGGAAGGCAAAGGCGGTTTTGTAAATTTGCATGGTGTTTTCGACTAACTCGTCGTTGAAGGGGAGATATTTCGGCTTCCCCTGCGTCGTGCCAGAACTGCAAAAAAATAAATAAATAAAAATGAAACCTTATTCAAATCGAACACTCTATATTATTATAGCATGATAATGAAATGTGGTAAATTAAAATATCATATTCAAATTTTACCAACCACTCTATAATTCTATATATCTACAAATTGTGATTTTGCATGCTATTGCGTAAAAATCCCGGCAAGGACGAACGGCGAGCTTCATCGTAACTTTTTTCGGCGAAAATCCAATGGAGAAAACACATCAAAAGGGAACAGAGTATTCGTCTTTTACAAAAAATAGACGGAAGATAGAAAAACCAACAAAAACAATGATAAATAAATAATTTGAGCAATAAAACGTTCAGACAAGTTCAAACTTGATCAAAATAAACAATTGAGTAGCTCAGATTATTTGGAAACGGCCCCTTAATGTACACTGACACAAGCAGAGTCAAAATATAGATAAAAAGTTTTTTAAAAATAATCGAAATTTCAATTGAAAAAAATGAGGAAAAAAAAGGAAAATTACTAGGGGGTGCTCGAGCCCACCCTACTAACTCTCTTTCTTCCATAAACAGCATCGATCGTACCTCAAGGAAATGGCGGGGATGGGTTTGGCGGTGATGATGGAGGAGTTTTCGCCGTCAGCGATGCGACGAATGTAGGGCTCGATGTCCTTGTGAGTAACGATGGGGACGCAAGCCTTGTAGCTGTCGGGGTCGGTTCTCCCATCGAGTCCCCATTGGGAGAGGTACTCCGTTCCACCATTTTCTTCCAGGATCCTCTTTAGTGTCTCCTTTTGAATTCTCCCTGCATCCATCGTTATCGACTCAAATTGCTTGATAACTCCATCCATGTCCACTCCTTCTAGCATTTTCTCCAACATTTTTCTTTTTACCTGAGGATAACAACAACATTCGAATAAGTCGTCGTGAGAGATAAGGGGGGGCTCAAGCTCCTAAAAAGCAAAAATATCTTTTTTATAACGATCAAATTTCTCTAGTAATCCCGACGACACCAGATTAAATAGTCGGAAAATTGACTTTTCAAATCTGGAATCGAAAATCTAGAAATCATAACCCTACCAAATATCTTCTTCTTTTTTTCCTGCGTCCACCAATGACAGGTGAAAAAGGACAAAAATGAAGTGAATTTAATTTCTAACGGTAGGAATTAATTAATTAATTAATGAAATCACTTTCTCATGAGATTCCTCGAATTCTTCCTAAAGTGAAGATATATGAATCCTTGAAATCATTTTCACCTTCGTTACTTGTTACGTTATATATATATATATATAATAAAATATTTGAGATCCATTGAATTTAGAAGTGGGAATGTAGGGAGACTATAGTGAAAGAAATTATTCAAACTCCAAGAATATCAAATCATACAAAACAAAACAAAACAAAACAAAACAGACAGCTTAATTACCAAAACTGTAGGATTCACATTTTTATTTCAATATATAGTAAATACAAACACCAATCCAACACAGTGCTAAAAACAAACTACCCATGAAAAGTTGGAAACGAAATAATCCACACAAAAAACAAAAAAAAAATGAAAAATTCATAGATGAGAAACTCACTTTATATAGATGCTTGCAGAGAAATAGTTGCAGTTGAAGATGAAGATGAGAGAAATGAAATTAAATGAACAATAATTTACGTAAGTTTTTGCTGATTTTTTTATTTTTTTAGCTTCTTTTCATGTTGCATAAAAGTTTGGTGGAATAGTCCACACACTTGTTGGGTTTATATAGAGTGAAGTGAGGGGCATTGTGCGTGTTTTTTAAGTGTCTGTCAGTGTGTGTCTGTGTGAGAGAGAAAGAGGACTGAAATACCGAGAATGCCCTTGGTGGGAGGTTTGTAGTGGAGCATTTCGGTTTTCTTTCATGGCAACAGTGGTTAATGACATTGGAATCCACTATTTAAATGCTAATCCATATTCATCTTGAAATCATAATAAAGTGAAGCAAACTTTCTTTTATTATATCCACATAATATAATAGTATGTATAGATCTTTTTATTATACTATAGTTTGCATGGTGATATAAATTAAGGGTTATTGTCTGTAAATTACTGAACTATTGATTTTTTATCTCATTTTATAACCGATCAGGATTTTGGCTTAGTACAACACATCTGTAATTGCAAAGTACGAAATATAACACGATGTCCTCCCTCGCTGGTGCCACGCGTTTTGATTATGTGCAGTCAAATTTTAGCGTTCTACGACATTAGTCAAGCCGAAATCCCGATCGTTAGAAAAACAAGAAGAAAAAAAAATCAGTAATTTACAAACGGGTTTTTTATATTGATATACATAACCAAAATTTGATGAAAGTTTAATAATTTACAAAGTAATAATGCGTATATTAATAATGAGCTCTAGCAGAGACGGATCTAGGCTCCGGTTTGTCTCAACAGCGACTGCTCTGGAATATATTTTTTAATGCTATTATATAATTATATTTTCATTAATTTTTATATGTAAATACAAAAATATAATTTCGCTAGTCAACCGACTTTTAAAAAAATATATTATAAGTTATTGCGTTTTTTCTTTATGAGGAGAGGAAATATTATAATTATAGAAACAACGAGAAACTGACGTCAGCCGCTTCTATATAAAGTAAGGAGTATTTAATGGGTATATGCAAAGGGATCTCTTCTATAAGTTTTTGCCCTTTTAAGCTGATTGAGAATTAAATCATGTGTCACATTAATTTACGAATATAGAAATGAAAATTCTAATTAAATGAGTTACAAAAAATACTTGTTATATAAAGGTATTTTATTCCTCAAGTACAATATAATTAATTTTTTTAGAACACAATATAATTAATATTTATTGCAGCTTACAAGGTCTGCAAAATAACTTGTAAAATGTATGAGCACATAATAAGCTAGTCAGAAAAGGGGTAAATTTTAATATATATTTTTTTAGCACATATTAATTCACGTTTAAACTTGAAAGATTCATAAGTATTCGACATTTATAGGAAAATGTCATGAAATTCAAATTTGGATATGTATAATGGTTCTCGGTTCTTATTTTAATTTTTATCATCCGAATGTGAATTTTCATTTTTTAGTACGGTACATAATTTTAAACGTCCAATTTAGTGTTATCGTGAAAAATATAGTTCTGATAAGATATAACACCAAAAAAACACATGGACGGCAAATATTCCTAAATAGTTTTTTTCTCAATTATTTTACTTGTTTTCAATCCAGTCGGATAATTGAGTTCACTTATCCTAAATAGTTATATTCTCAATAATTTAATTTATTCTCTAATATTTAAATTTTCCAGTCATGAAAAGTGACAATGCTTACGGTCGATATTATTTTGAAGGAAAACTTTAATATTTTCTAAAAGTGACAGTAATTTTTAAAGAAATATGTACTCTCCATTTTTGTATTTTGCGGTTTCTGTTTATAAATGTGTGTGTTTGTGTATTTTTTTTTTATTACTATATAATGCACTTACGAGAATTTGATTACTACTATTTACTATTAATTAATTAATTACTTCGAAAAGTCATCAGTTCAGTCAATGTGTAATTAATCTTAACATAAATAGGTTTCACATGTTAACCAGATCTTTATATATATTTTATCACATTGATAATATATGCACGTATGTTATACGTGGATTAAATTAATGTGATTGGATTACTTAACTAGATTATTTATAGTACAACAATAATATGCACGTAGGGGTCAATTTCTATATAAATATTGAAGGGGGGAAAAATTTAAATAAATAAAATATGTCGACAATAAATCATGAAGTAGAAGTCGGAAAACTACGCAACTTATTAAATATTAATTTGAAAAATATGTAGATTTTAAATAAGTTGGAATGTGACGGCGTGTTGGCTGTGGGGTATACACAACCTTATTATAAGCCGTGTATATATCTATGTGGAGTGTGTGTTTTTGCTTCTTTGTTTTTTAAAATAATAATAATAAATTATGACTTTGTTGCTATCAAGTTTCACTTATATTTATTCTTTAAATTAGTTAATTTCGATGTTTATCAAGACTCGAATATACTAGTAAGTGGGAGATTAACAGTGTTTAGTGCCGTATTGGCCCCATATTATTGTTTAATTTCCACCAAACTATATAAAATAATATATCCATTTACACTCAATATATTAACTTTTTGTGTTTGGAGATGTCTAGAAATGTTCCATATAATTTGATGTGTAAACAATTAATATAAGAAATTGAGTGGTGCATAAATCCTAATTCAGTTCTAAGTGATTAATGAATCATATATAAACCACAATCTTAATCATAATATTTCCAACTAATTATTAATAATTAATTAATGATTCCGGCCCTCTGCGTTACCTAGGAGTTTTTACGATAATGTATTGAGGTTGACAACTAACCAAAAAAGTTAATATTGTATTTAGCCTTAAAATATATAATTAAAACGATTAATGGAAGATAATATATAATATATTATGATACTCATCATATTTTGCAGATCAATTCCAATACTTTTATTAGTTTCTAGATTATGATATTATTTTCTCTCGGCCCACATAGTTATTTATTAATTAATTGTGAATGGATCAAAACAGTACACGCATCTGGTTAATCAATTGTAAGATGCAAATTAATAAGACGATCACAAAAAGGAACTTTTTTTTTATTTATCTTTGTAGTGAAGCCAACTTTGTCCACGTAAACTAACTTTTTGTCAACAACATAGTCATGCATCATTTTTGTTCCCATATAAATTAATATAATTGCAGTAGTCAACGGTAAAAATGGAGACTAAGGTATATCTTATTATTATTATTAATTAATATCACTGCTAAAATGTTTGCAAGATATATAGAGGATATACATAATTTTACTACACTATGCTAAGTGCTTTTACATGTATTAATTCTAATAATATATGTCAAATTTAGGATACAAACGATATGCATTTGTATCTTAATTGCTTCCAAGAATGCAACATTTACGAAATAAAAATAGAAATATTGAAAGCTAGCGTAAATATATTAATGTCACATTTAATGTATAGTACCAAAAAGGGAGGGTTTATATATGGAGTTTATATTTAGTCTTTTCCAATTAACCACTGTCGACATGATAGGACTATAGACCGACCATAACATCTTCCATATATAAAATTCATATTATTTTGAAAATGAATAGTTATTATATATATATATATCGATGTTAATTATTAGTAGTTTATAATTTACTTCTATAAGACCAAGATGAAATAGCAAAAAACACATTTACATATAGTCCGTCGAATGATAAATTAAAACTTTATTATCTATTTATTCGGTAATGAGGAAAGACGGTACGTGCTCACAATAGCGCAGGCTCGATTTATATATAATACTGACAATTGACTACAAATAAGTTACCGCGAGTAATTATGAACATTGATTTAGACATATATTGATGAAGATATAGATACAAGTTTCTCATAACAACTCTTAATTATATGTTGCTAATGAGTAATGGATTGTTATTTGTTAATACAGTAATTATTTAGATTGATTGAGATCATGAAACAAATATTGGTGTTTGTAGTGGTGCCCCTCAGAATAAATCAAAATTATAAATTAAATACAACATATAGATAAATAAAATAAAAAATTGCGGCGCTTCCAACTGCCACATGCATGTAAAGAGAAAAAGATAATGTTTTCATAGATTTCCAAATAATTTCAAACACGAGTCGAAATGTATCAAATGAGTGATAACTAACTGTGTAATATTCCCACGTGCATTTCTTTTTTCAAGAAACTTAGATCTAAGTTTCAATCAGAGAAAAGTTATTTGAAAGTAAATCAAATAAAACGTCTGCTTTTCTGTCACGTGCTGCAAAGCAATTTGGTGTCATCTTTTTTTTCTTTGACGAGGCAATTTGTGTCAATTTTCTTGAACATAATTGTTAGCTATGATTCATAATTTAATTTAATCCATATATATACATATATATATATAGGGTGGGGATCTACTAGGATCCCTCCCGAAATTATCAACTAGGATCAAAGCATCATTTTAGTCTTGAAAAAGCATTACGTTGTAGGTGAAAAAACATTAGAATCATTGAAAGCATTATACAATACATAAAAAAGCATAATAGTTAAAAAGCATTATCTAGTACATACGAAAGCATTTCAAATATGGAGAATCAATCTGGACCGTCCATCAATCCAGATCAATGGATCAGATTGGATCCTAGTTAACATTTTCAGGAGGGATCCTAAATGATCCCCTCCCTATATATATATATATATTTTTTTTTTTTTTAACATAATAATCTTTATATTTCAGGTGTTCAAGTTTTGTTGAAAGACTTCCAAGAGAAGTTGTCACACAAGCACACACACTTGCCACAAATATTCAATACTCAAATTTCCTTCAAATTTTCATGTGGGTTATAAGTATTCGTGAAACTAATTTATTCTATCTGTTTTTCGAATTTATTCAGTCATTGCGATATTCTTTCGTTATATACTTCTTCTAATCCTCCCTTATAAGTCTTCAACTTTCACATAGTAGATTTTTATATGGAATCAAAAACCGTAATATATCGTAAATTTTATGATAATTTCATATGGTGGCGTCACTTTATTTTCACCCATTTGTAGATTTATTCTGTTTGAAAATGTCAACATGGTGACTAGGCTAATTGGTAATAGAATTGTTTTCCATGCAGTTATTGCCGACCCCCCATGTGACAGTTACCTATCCTTCACGTGGTGCCTTCGACCTTTCTTTTAATTTCACACTACAAACATGTGGGCTAAAAAAAAAAACGTAGTGGCTCATTTTATTTTTTAATTTACTCCATTTATTTTATTGTGGAAAGATAATTTTTGGGGGGATGGTATAGAGTTATAGCTTGTTGGTGGAAAAACATTGGGATTTTTTGTGATTTTTTTTAACAATGAAATTGATCATACTTAATTCACTGCTGATTGATTAAAGATTTAAAACGATTTTTAAGAATTTATTGCGTATAGATTAGGTAGTTCGAAAGCACATGAGCTTGAAACGTAAATCACTAAATTTTTGTTATTTTTAATTTTTATAATTCAATTTTGTTTCATGTATTGCTGATTTGCTTCGATCATATACTGTAGAGATATTGCACGTTAATAGATATAACAAGAAATCAGAAATAGCAGTATGAAATAGATAAAACACATCACAAGAAAATTCGTACTTTATATTCTCTCTATAGCTGCAAATTCGAAGTTATGACGGCACAAGTTGTTGAAGTATATTTAAAGATAAATTATTCTAAATTTCAAAGTAAAGTGACATTTTTGAAGTGATTGGTTTGAAAAAATGAAGAGATTTTACTGCAACGTATATTCCGTCCGTACTCAAATAAGTGTCATACTTTAGCATTATTTTTGTACTCAAATAAGTATCTTTTTTATTTTCATTACAAAACAGTGTGAAATTTTCAATATTTTTTCTATAATTATTACTCTCTTCATCCCATTCTTTTTGTCCTGTTTCTTTTTTACACCCGTCCAACTCTTCTTGTCCCATTTCTTTTTGGAACGGAGATTAAGAAAGTGGAGTTCGATGAATGTGAGATGATGTAGTATATATAAGGTCCACATATTTTTTGTGTGTAACTTCTTGCCAAAAAGAGAAATAAAACAAGAAGAATGGAACGACCTAATAAAGGAAACAAGACAAGAAGAATGGGACGAAGGGAGTATTAGTGTTTTTACTTGTTCAATTTTATTTTTAATAATAATATGGATAAAATAAGTAAAATTTCTCTCACCTTAAGTTTGTGTAAAATGACGTCATACCACACTTTGAGTTAAGACGAGCATGATGGTAAAACAAAAAATTACTCCCACAGTCTCATTCTAAATGACACAACACTTGTTGCATGCAGATTAATAAACACTTATAAAGTAGTGTAAAGTATATGTCCCCATGTTTATCCAAATATAGTTGAATTTTAAATCAATTTATTTATGGAATGTGTCGGAGTGAGGCATTCTAACAAGAAAATTGTGTCATTTTTTGGAGAGAGACGAAGGGAGTAGTGTATATATGAATATATTTTATGGGGAAAAAAAAAAAAAAAAAGGAATAGGTGTGAATGAAAAAGGGACCACGTGAAGATTTCCGAATAAGAGGTGATGAGTTAGGCAGCAGTCATAGTAGAAAATGGGATGGCAATGAACAAATATAGTCCTATATAGAAAGTAGATATTCAATTTTGCCATAAATAGCTACGCCACCCTTCCACGTGCCTATTTCTCCTCACTTCAGTTCGGCATTTGTTTCCCGCATGATTCACTTCACCCATAATTTCATAAATGCATTTCATTATCATTCCACTTTCTTACACAATTAAAAAAAAAAAATCTTCTTACCCTAATAACTGCATATATATAATACTATTGAACATATAAAATTATAGTACTATGTATCAAATAGTCTATAACTTTATACGTCCGGTGCATTATTTTGTTATCATACATAATTTATCACGATAAAAGGAATTATCTGATTCAGCGCGCGCGCTCTCTCTCTATATATATCCACATAAGAAACGTCACACAAGAGAAACACACTCATGTGTGTGCATGTGAGTTGATATATGTACGTATTTACACACAACAGTGTGTGTGGAATGCACACACACACAAGGGTACAAAATAAAACCGTGTTTGAGAAGGAAACCCTAATTGGTTTTGGAAGGATAAGATCGACAAAAAAAGGTCAGCTTTCAAAGCTGATTAAGACAACACCTTAAGGTGGGGAGTTAAATAATTAAAGCAAAATCTTAGTCAAATGAAAAGCTAGTTCCAAAAAAGCGACATACATACAAAAAACTAAAAAAATAAACTAACCAACCATCAATCATTATAACAACAGGATTAATCATTGTTTGGAGAAGACTAAGTACGTACCAAAAGTACTAATTGTCCTAATCCAAATAAAAAACAACACTTTGTTTCTAATAACATTTATATATAAAGGTGATCAAAAGAAAAAAAGAAAAGAAAAGAAAATTCCTTTACTCACCAAATCCCATCATACTTTAATGTACAACATATGTAACCGTTCCTCATCCTTTAGTATATATATAATATTATATTATATTATAGCACGTAACTCCATATTTCATATGATACGATCATCACATAATAACTACACTTCGACCCTTAATTTAAGAACTAGTATATAAAATTGAAGGCAAGTAGTACTAGGGAGGAAATTTAACTACTTTATATACGGGGGTGATAACGGGGCCGTTGGTAGGGGCAGTTAGTCAACGGGGGTTGGCTCAGTCCCCGTTAAGTAACTGCAGGGACCAGAGATCCTCGATGCTCCAAAGATTTTCATTTGATTCGGTCGGAAACGGGCCCTGAAATGGCTCCATGTTATTGCCATTGAAGGAAGGTGGGGAGTAGGATTCAACTGTATGATCCGCAGGGCAGCAACTGGAGACCTGGCTAGTGCTAGCTTGATCGTTGGAGTTGTCTGCGGTTTGACCTGTACAGTTCTCTGCTTGCTTGATGTGCTTCTGAATCCGAGTCCTCCAATAATTCTTTATCTCATTATCTGTCCTTCCAGGCAAATGCTTCGCAATTTTCGACCACCTATATATATGCAATCAAAATTGATATTTAATTTAATTACTACCTAATTTTGGAGTAAATTATGTTTTTCATATATATACACTAAATGTTGGTATTTAGTAGCCAAATTAACTCCGGAAAGCAATATTAAAATTTTAATCGAAGCTATCTCAACTTTAATCAACAAATTATATATATAAAAAAAGTATTTTTTTTCACTAAATCCTTATTGTTTTTAAAATGGTAAAATACAATAAGATTTTGTTGGTGTGGTCTATAAGCAATATTGGAGAGAGGGGCCTCTTTTCAATTCCAAGAATCACGCCTCCACATTTGGAGGTGAGACCACTTGATCATTTTGCCCCTTGGATTTTTTGGTGACTCTAATATAAACTATTTATTTTAATTATTTGTTCATAAAATTATCACCCATTTTTCAAACTGTTATCACTCATTATATATACCATATGTCACTATATACTACATGTCACAATATATATGTAACTAGTAATGACTACAAAATAATTTATTTGTGAATTTGATGGGATGATGACTCACTACCACTTACATCCCCTTCTTGACATGACCGTCCTAGATAATATCTATATATTACATCAGAAAAAAGATAATATCAATATATTTTCAAGAATTGTAGTGTTATATATATAACATACTGTATTTGAAACAAGAGTAATATATATATGTACTAAGATAGTTCAAAATGATATCGATCGTGGGGCCCCTATATATGTTAATATGTAGCTATATATATAGCCACAGAAAATCAAGCACAAAAATATATTTCTCTTAATTAAATTAACTGTTATATCTTATGATATACTATGATCTTTCTCAAAAAAAAAAAAGTTGATGGGACGGCTACCACTTCCATCGTTATTCCTAGATTACACCTTTGAGCATTTTATCGTTTGAAGGAAAAAAAAATTCAAGGTAGTAATTGTTTATTTTTTTAGTAACACGTGTAAAACGAGCCAAAATAATTTCTATCATGGGCCACTATATTAATAGACAATATATTTCATATTTATATATATTTTGCATAAAAAACAATGATTTTATCGTGAAGCCATGTTCTACGGCTGAAATTCAAAGTTTGTTGGCATTCCCAATTTATTTAAAGCAAAGTTGAAGGCATTGAAGAGTCTCTCCAAATTGATTTTTATTTTTTATTTTGAGGAAAAACAAATACTACCAATTACCAAGTACGATGAGAGTGTATCAACACCTCACAATCACTTGATACTCTTAGGTATGGCTGAGATTCATTTCCAAAGAAAAAAAACTTCAAAGTAATCTTTTTCTTTCTTTTTTTTTTAAAAAAAAAATAATTATTTTAATTCGACGAAAACGAAGAAAATGTAGCATCTCATCATTTGATTCTCGCCTCACAGGTTGGTTAATCTTTGCATTCACTCACCATCTATAAATTGGAAAGTTTTTAAAGGAAAAAAAGGCACAATTATATTATTTAAAGTGTTTTCTATTTTACTTTTGGAGAAATTCCTTTTTTGTTCTTCCCTTTCTTCATCTCAGGTTTTTTTGGGTGTTGTCGAAATGGAAATTTTCAGTGTACGGAAAATTATTTCCGGCGGCTCAAAAATTCTTTTTTTTTTCTTCTTCTTCTTCTTCTCTCAATTCAATATTCTAAGGAAATTTCCATATTCCACAATCTTGCATTAATTATATCATTATTGATTTACGCTTCTTTTATAGCATATATTGCAAAAATTCTCTAAGGAACAAAATCAAGGACATGCATGGCCCCTTTCCATTAAGGGCTAAAAGACTCTCTCTTTCTCTCTCCACCTTATTATCAAACGGTTATTGTATAAATTTTATGGCTAATGAGTAGTAGGAAATATCTTATTCACCTAAGATGAAAAATTTGAAAAAATAAAAATAAAATAATAATATGGAAATTTGGAGGGGGCCCTTTTGTTGGAAAAGGACAAAACAAATATGGCAGATGTCAATATCAAGATAAGTAGGCAGCAATTGGGAGCTTCTCTTTCAAGTGATTGGAGGTGTAAACATGTGATTTATTGCTATGGGTTCTCCTAAATATGGAAAAAATTCCATCGCCCCAATCTCTTTGGCTTCTCCTCTCACAACGTGTTTCTCTTAGCAACCTTCTTTTCTCTCGAACTAACTTACCCAATTTTATCTTTAATTTTAGTTTTTTTTAAAAAAAATTGACTATTAAAAAGTGATCTATGATTTGTTTAAGATAATTGCTAAAAATAACTAAAAGAACTCGTAGTTAAACCTCGATAATTATGGGAATAATAAGGCTGACCTACGGGATTAGGTGAGTGGGTTTAATTTCCTCCTCAATATATATACATATATGTAATATTCAATAAAAAGTTGTTGAAGAAAGATATGGGTTGGAGGAATATTTTGGTTGCCATAAACTACAAAATCGCATGTTTCGTGATATCTTTTTTGCGGCCAAGTACTTGAATTTCTCCTCTCTCACTCTCTCTCTCTCTATCTAAAATCTAGTTTATTTATTACTTATTTGTTCACTACGAATCAAATGAATGACCCCAAATTGTACCATAGCAATAGTGGCTGCACGAGCATATAAAAAAAATGAAACGATAAGATGGATCAAGTTCTTCAATTAAATTAAAAAAAAACACACTACCACTTTTAATTATTATTTTTATTTAGAAAAGAGGATAAATTATTATTTAATTCAAACATCAAATTAAAACCCTACCACAAACATAAAGTATACATACCTGTTTCCCCATTTAGCATGCAGCTCCATAATCAGAAGCTGCTCCTCCGGCGTGATATTTCCACGTCGGACGTCCGGCCGGAGGTAATTAAGCCACCGGAGACGACAGCTTTTTCCGGTGCGCTTCAGCCCTATATATATCAAACCACACAAAAAAAATTAAAAAAAAAAAAATTGAAGTACATATTTCCATCAAATATCAAAGTAACAAGGTAGAAGAAAGAGATGGGCTTCTTTTTTTTTCCTTTTTTTCCTTTTTTCTTTTTTCTCATTAGGGTTTTCTTTGTGTGTGTATATATATATATATAAAGAATTGTTAAAGTTGAAAAAATAAATAATAACCTGCAGATCGAGCTAGAGAGTTCCAAACACCTTCTCCATGATTTGCAATGTAGTTCATGAGAATCAGATCTTCTTCCATAGTCCATGGCCCTTTCCTCACTTCAACATCTATAGATTTGCATGCTTTTTTATCCATCTTAATTAATTTGTTTTGGAGAGAGAGAAGAAGAGAAGAAGAGGGAGAGAGATAGAGAGAGAGAGAGAAAGAGAGAGAGAGAGAGATACGTATTGTAGATATCATGAATGAAATAAATGGAGGTGGTGCTCAATTTATAGAGGCTGTATAAGATAGGTTTTTCCAGTTAAATGAGCTATTAATTGACAACATAATGGAGATATTTTTAACCTAACTTTGTTTCAACATTCGTAATTACTAATTAAAGGTCTAAATCATATATATTGCTTATACATAAGTGTATGCATGAAGCCTAACACGTACTAATTAATAATTTACTTATTTATTTATTAGAGTCATATATTTTTCTACGTACGTAATTTTTGCTAGTACATTTAAATGTATATATATGTGCATGAAGCCGGGCACTTAGTTCAATTCATTTCAAACTAATTAAGCATGATCTTTTCTCTCAATCAAATAAGGCTCGAACGAGAGTTATTATAATACACACAACAACAGGAATCTATTAATGCTATATTATATTTGTAACTTAATTATTTTCTCTTGTTCTAATCAAACTTTCAAGCTCATTTATAACTCCTCTAAATATTTATGTGTCTTTGAATTATCTAATTATAATAATCTAGAAACTATTTATGTTTTTGCTACCTAGCCACCAAGGCAAATTTAAGCAATGACTTAATAATGAATAATTATATCAAATAATTACCAATTTATCTATATTCAACCCTAGTAGCACAAGTAACACGGTTTTGTGATCACACAACATACATACATACACACACAGAAAAAGTTTTTTTCCCCTTTCCAAATAGTAAGTAGCAACCATGACAACATATCTTAACTTTGGTGATGTTTATGAGAAATGTTTTGTTTATGATTTGAATTACAGAAGTTCATTTATTAATTAAGGATCTCATAGATTCTAAGGGACAAGCCATAAACAAGGTATAGCTAAATTAATGTCTACTAATATAAAAAGGACGTTTACTTTGAGTCAAATATAGATTTGATAAAACATACATGTTTGAGTATTTGAACGATATAATGATTAAATAAGTTCAAAATTGATCAGTCCATCGTCAATCAATCAAAACGAAATGGATTAGCATTGATGATTTCAATCTATCCATTTTCGAACACCCAAAGTAAACGCTCCTTAATTAATTTATTAATTACTCAATCTATTGATCATATGTAACTGAATATTAATGATAATGTGATCGAGTGAGCATCCCATGACTACTAGCCAATAATTTTTAGGATTCAATGAATACAAAAACCATGACTTCGAACATAGTAATTTCTCCATTAATTAAAGTAAACATCTATGCTCACCCCACCCACCAAGAAAGAATTTTTTGTAGGTACTTTTTTTTACATTGTACTAGTCAATCAAATGGTACGAGGATACATTTTTCGCATCTCCCTCACACGTGTATGCATGTGTGACATATATAAATCAATGTTTCATTTTTCTAGATTAATGTGTGCTACCAAGTCATAAATTTTCTTTGGGTACAATAAAATATCTCGAGCCATTTCTATACAGGCACATTTCGAGTTCATTTATAGAACTAATGTAGCCTTTCGAAAATACTATAAATACCCTTCCATTTCTAAATTTAGAGATTGTACATCTTTGATTTTAACTTTATATCTAGTTTTATATATTTTCTATATATTTAACTTTATATACACCATCGCATTTGCAAACATGTGGCACGTACGCCAGTGTTGGCAGCTCTCAAGAATTAGTAATTAATTAAGAACTAATTCGAAATGTTCAACTTTGTGACCTATGATTGTCATAAATGGATGTATTGTTATACTAATATAATCCATAATAGTAATAAATTTTGTAGGAAAATGATTAAGCTATTAATCGCAATCTTGGACAAGCAGACAAGAAAAAGATATACCAAATGGTTAATTACTCGTACAAGAAATTTGGAGGGCTTAAATTATGGATGTATTGATGTCAAATCGAACACCCAATGATTTGACTAACTTCTATGTCTTGTATTGAAATTATAGCAACTTTATCTTACTTTTAATCCCAACTGTCGATGCCATGCATATGCACAGATTTTCCACATATATATAAAAATGGGAACTTAAATGATAGAGTGGTCACGAGAGGTTTTCCCTTCACCCTCTCCCAATCTTTTTGTACGAAATTTGTTGTTATATATATTCTACTCTATTTATCTAATTCAAGATAATGTAACAATTGGTAGCCCTACATTGCAAGGCGAGAACATATATAAATTAATTAATTTGTATTTCTGTATATATATGTATAAGACTTGTTGTGTACGTACTGCATACTTTTGATAATTAATTAAATCAAGCACAAACTGTCACAAATCAAAAGCAAAACATACTGATATAGATAAATAAATTACTAAATGAAAATTTTAAATTAAAGCATACCTAATCGTGACAGATCACTACATTATGAATATATAACACGCTTTCTCATTCTAACCATATTTGGAGTCAAAAGATTAATGCAAATCCGCGTGATGAAAAAGCCACATAATAACTTGGAAATACAAGGAAAAAAAATTAAATTGAGTGCACGCTAGAAAGACTTAAAAACAAGAAAAGCATAATTATCTTTCGAAAACCATTTTAATTGTCCCTAATTTATCTATTAATACGTCCTGTTCGTTTAAATCAATCAATCCAGTTCATTAAGGGTTTCAAGAATTATAGAATTCTTTAAAAAGGACTAATTGCCACACATAACACAACATTAACCATAAATTGCATTTTTAATACGATTTTTCTAGAAAGTTGCATTCAATTTAAACATAAATCTTCTATTCTTTTTGCGATTACAATCGTTAATTCTTTTTCCAAATTATGTTGGATTTCACTGCTAAATTGATGGTATTTTACTAACAATATATGTAGTTTTACAACTCAAAGAAAGTAATTTGATTGCAAAAAATTGAAAGTTATTATTGTAACTATAATGTTTTAAAAATCATGTAAAATTTTCAATTTTTGAATGAAAATTAAATCTAAATAGCTATGAACGGCTATGGATGGTGGCGGATTTAGGTAGGGAATATTGGGGGAACTTCAGCACCTCTAAATCTCTAATAACATTTTTTTCATAAATTTTATACTTGATATTTTATTATTCGATTTGATCATGCCTCATCATTGGAGAATTTCTACTTTAGTTTTCCAAATTAATTTATTGCGTTCGTTTTGATTATGGATCTAAAAGAACCTAACTCTACACCATATAAAGATCGTTGGTTGATCTTCAACAAACAACTCTTCATACGGAAATTATTTTTAATGGAATAACTAAGTTCCAAAAATGAATTCCGCTTAATGTATTTTGGAATGCGGACTTATGTGGAAAGTTTAATAAATCACTATATATATACAAGGATTTCGATGCTTTTTTCTCCAAAGCATTACCGAACAAATGGTTAGTTTGTAATTAATGTTATTTGTCAAGAGTTTAGGGCTATAAATTAATGAGCCGAAGTAATATTGGTTGGCTCGAGGTCGACTCGTTTAAATATTTGAAGTGTTCTGACTCGGCTCATCAGCTAATTATTGGCTCGAGTTCGGCTCCTGTGATACTTAATAATGTTGAGTTCGAACTCGGCTCCTGTGATACTTGATAATGTTGAGTTCGAGCTCGGCTCGACTGATATTCATTTAGTTGGTGTTCAAGCGGGAGTTCTTTAAAAACTCGTCAAAGGCTTGACAAATATTCAAATTGTGCCTTGATCAACCCATTACTCAAGCTTGATGAGCTAGACTCATTCAAGCAACAACAGATAATATTATATGTATGTTTGAGTTCCCAATGCTCACAAACAAGCTTGTGAACATATTCACAAATAGGTTCATTTAAGTTCTAACAAAGCTTGCAAACAGCACTACAAGAAAACGCGGCTTTAACGACGGAATTTAACAACGGACGGTATTCCGTCGTTAATGGTGCGGCTTAGCGATGGATGTAACGACGGAATTTTAAATAATTAAAAAAATAATTAATTAACGACGGATTTAACGATGGAAAAATAAAAATAAAAATAAATTAATTAATTAACGACGAATTTAACGACGGACTTTTTTAATAATTAAAAATAATTTAAAAATAATTAATTAGCGACAGATTTAGCGACGGAATTTCCGTCGTTAAAAATTAATTTTTTTTTATTTTTCCATCGTTAAATCCGTCGTTAATTAATTAATTAATTTATTTTTATTTTTATTTTTCCGTCGTTAAATCCGTCGTTAATTAATTAATTCTAAATTATTTTTAATTATTAAAAAAGTCCGTCGTTAAATCCGTCGTTAATTAATTAATTTATTTTTATTTTTATTTTTC
>JAYJMF010000021.1:745609-761442 GCA_036873715.1 Salvia sclarea | reverse complement strand
TGGTGGACCGTGGTTTTTCTCCGAATTTGGAGTTTTCCACGTTAAATTCTTGTGTTGGTAATTGTGTCTGTTTTCTTTATCTTATTTCTTGTTCTTTTTGTTTCTCCCGAGTTTGAATGAGGAATTGATTTCCCAAGAGAAACGATAAACTACACTAAGTAAATTGTGCACGACTACTTAATTTAGTTGGTTGGAAAAAAGAATTAAAGTGGAGGAGAAGAATTTGGAGTGAGGGCTAGTGAAAACCATACTATATAGGTGTAAGTTTGTTAGTATAACCTGCATAACTCGATGATTCTAATTCAAATTTTATGACTTTGACCAACTGAATAAATGCAAGCATGACACATCTATATCAGAAAATAGATTTGATCAAGTTCGTACAAGTTTAATCCTAAGTGGTGCCACGTGTGAGTTTCCACTACTCTTCTCGATTAATCAAGAGTTAAAGCACATTTTATGAATGGGAACATCCCTTATTTTTGTGCTGTAACGTGATAACATGTTAACATGTGCTGTTATGCATGTCCCATCAATTTGATTAAGATGTATATGCAACTATTATTTTCATTTTATGGCCAACATACACTCACATTTTAATTTTTATATATATATATATATAAGGAAAGGTTCAAAAGAGAACCATTTTTAAAGTGAGAACAGGGGAACCAGAAAAGTTATGAATCCGCGTTGATAATTTATTAATCCGTCGGATGAATTTGTGAATCCAAAAATACGGTTTTTTTAATTGGGTTCGAATCCCATGAGCTGCGACAATTATATTTTTTTCGTATTTTTGGATTCACAAATTTACTCGGCGGATTCATAAATTTTCAACGCGAATTCATAACTTTTCTGGTTCTCCCGTTTTCACTATAATAATGGTTCTTCCGTTAACCTAACCCTATATATATATGTGTGTGTGTATGTGTGTGTGTCATATATTACATGTATGGGAACCGGAAAGATAATGTACTGAGTTGAAAAAAAATCTATTTATATAGGTAATAATATATAAAAAATTATAAAAAAACAAGTATGTCGAAACTCTTTCTAGTTTTATGCTTGCAAAACGTTATTATTTTTATTTTTTAAAACCAGCTTGCAAAACGTTATTGATCCGCTTATTAGTTGTATGTATTCTTAATTTAAATTTTTAGTTGTTTCGATTATACTAATACCTTTTATATAAGAGATAGGCCTGGTAAATTGGAAGAAAATAAACCTAGAATTACAAGTTTGAAAGAGAGAAATAGTCGTAGAGCTTCGTGTCAATTTTTATTTTGTTTTTTACGCTAACCGCAATTCCAACCGACACCAACGGCAATGATCGTTGAATTAACCACCGTTTAAGGGTGACTGGCCACGTATTTGTATTTCTGTTTCCAACCACTCGATGTAATCAAACGTCAGTCAACATTGCACCAAACTTTACTTACTATAAGAAAAAAATTTGAAAGAATAATTAATTCAGTCGGCTCTTTGTCAAAAAAAAAAAAAAAATCCTAATTAATGCGTGTGGATATAAGTCCTTATTAATTCAGTCGGTTATTTCTTTTCTTTTTTTTTTCCATTTTTTAATATTTTCGAGTACCTTTTTTTATATATTTATTAATTATGACAATGAAAGTGGATAATTGCAAATCAAATTGTTAGCATATCTTAATAGATCAATCACGTTCTTATATGATCGCATGCAAATTGCATCACCAAAATCAATAAATCGTGTATATTAGTTTGACTTCGAAGACTAAAAGTGAACCATACTTTTGTAAGACAACTAGCATGTAAATCATAGAAGAGGATCGAACTTATAATTTTTTTTTATCAAAACTCGCAAACTACCTTACCTTTTTTTGTCGGAAAAAGAAATGATGAGATTTGAACCCGATATCATTCATTCAGAATTTGAAAGCTATATCAATTGAGCTGCATGGCCCCTAATTACCTATAAGTAACATGGGATGATATGATATACGCAATGAACATCTAACTTTTGGCAAATTGAAAAAAGAAAATATGTCCAGATATAATAAATATTATTAAATAATATCTCGTGAAATACCAACAAAAGTATGCATAGATATTAAAATAAAATCTTTAAAAAGTCTAAAATACTAAAAGGGCCAAACGAGCCTGAAATGAACGAATTTGGGCTCGAGACCTAATTGCAAAAACGAAGAAAGAAACTTGTTACAATTACAAATGTCCAAAATTAAATTGGGTTGAACTCGTAAGTTCATACAAATATTAAATTACTTTTAGAAGCCTTTACACAATGGGAAAAGCTTGGAATTAAATTCATTATATAGATATTATACATTATCCATTACCCTAATTTCCTCTTGACTAAACAAAATCTTTTACCCTCATTCTTACGCACCTCCAACCACCAATTAATCTTGGTCCAAACAAAAATCCAAAATTCAAGGAAACTAATATTAATATTTGTCAAAAATTAATAATCCGAAACACGTGCCCATCACGTGTGAGCATCCCATTGGCGCAGGTGTAGCAGAGTAAAATGGGGAGCATAGTACCTAAACGTGGGTTGTTGAAGAATCAACGGTCCAAAACAGATCTCAACGGCAACAGTTATAGTTAGTTAATCCCATGTTTGAATTAGTCCCAACAAATCACAACATTTGGTTTACTTGTCTCCTAAGCACTCCTCTCCGACGGCCACGTGGCGTGGTCGGCGGTTGTGTGGGGCCCACCGCCATAGCCTCGCCATAAATGAGGGCCGCGTCCGCCCCAATTTGTGGGGCCATGTTTTCTTAGCAAAAGATTTTTTAACGCGCTTTTTCATAAAATAAATATGCTGAAATTTGATACGGTTTCGCTTTTTCCTCTTGATAATGTATTTTAAATTACAGTAATTTGAAAAAGGTTTCTCTTTTTACCTTTAGTAATAGATATTTTAAATTAAAGTGAGTAAAATATTTAATTGATGGGTCGATTTTTTGACCAAAGTGTCACAATAACTTTTATAATTATTTTGAGATGTTTAAGTAAATGATCGTTTGATAAACATAGTGGATATTTTGACGACGGTGTTACACTATTTTTATATAATTGTTATTTAGATGCCCGATTGCCTTTATATCAATTAAGCCGATCATTTGATATACATGGTGAATTCGCTAAATAACAATAATACTAAAATAAATACTTTTTTTTTTATCGGAAAAGAGAAAATATCATTCAAAGGAGATAGGTACCAGGGGTACTATCCCAACAAACAGAGAGATTACAACGAGTCTAAGAATCTCATCAAGGTTTTTCCTAGACCAATCAAAAAAACTATCTTTCGAATCCACGCACCCTCTTTCACCGAGCACCAACTCCACCATTTACACCTAATCTCTTCCTCCATCCGCCTGAAATCGCACGTGCATTTTTCAAAATAGATATATATTACTCCCTCCGTTCCATTCATAATGTCTTATTACTTTTGGGCACGGAAATTAAGGAGGGCAAAATTGATGAATGTAAGGTGGTGTGACCCACATGGGGTCCACATGTTTTTGTGTGTATTTTTTTGGCCAGAAAGGAAATGGAACAAGATTTGTGGGACAAACAAAAATGGTAAGTGGGACATTATGAATGAGACAGAGGAAGTATATATTTGTGTTATAGAAGAATAATATACATGAGTACATATTGGGTTTTGTGGGACTTGTAAAGTAAGAAAAATAATTTTTTTTAATGAAATTTGTAGGCACGTATGATAGATAATTAATTCCAAGTCGACGTATCGAAATGCAAAGATTTTTATGCAATCCAAGGAGTATTAAATTGAATAGTTACACTCCATATATAGTTTCAAACAATTATTAAAACTCAATCTTAAATACGATGTGTATGTATATCTTTGAAATATTGAAGGTGTTTATTAAGATGTGACACTAACTAATTGTTACTACTATATATTGAAACAATGAAACCAAGTCTTCGTGTGGAAGGTAGCTCAAATAGTTTGATAGCATAGCATATATGTGCATATACCAATCGTAAAGAGTGATAACTTTATTCCTATTTTATTTGGATTTTGTGGAAATGATAAGTGAAGGTAAAGTGGGTGGGCAGATGCTCTCTCTTTTTGCACAAGATGACGATCGTATCTGTGGAAAATAAGTTTCTGAAAGTGAAATTTTATGAGATATAAATTATGATTTTTTTATAATGTAATTATATATATGTGTGGATTCTTCAATGAAGAGAATATAATTTAGATTTATGGTGAGATGAAATTGAAAATTGTGGCTTTCAAGCGTAAATTTGGCCAAGGTGATGTCTCAAAATATACGATTCGATTAATTATATTTATGGTGAAATAAAATTCCTAATTTTGGTCGCAATCGAATTGGCAAAAAGCTGCAAGAATTCGCCTAACTAGGGTGGATATATATATATACAAATTGCAGGCACAGAAAAGTTAATATTCGAGATAAAGTAATTTAAGAATAAAATAGAATTTAAATGACTAGAATCATGCTCACATAAATAAACCGGATCACAAAATAAGTACTCCGTATTTTTTTCTCTTTCTTGCATTGTACTTTTTTATGCCATATATTGTAGTTAGAAATTATAATTGTATATATAAATTTAAATTGTCTGTTCACTAACATTTTCCCCGTGCGATGCAATTTTAAGTTTTATGATTATAATGCCAAAATTCTGACAAGCATACATCATTATTTTTTGAAAAAAGTATAATACATTTAATACGAGAAAAAAAAAAATTGAAACAAAAAAGTCTTATGTGTTATAGTGATATGTCATTAATGTCGACAGAAAATTATTAGCAAGTTTTAATTAAAAGCATCAAACTACTACCATTGTAAAAGTCTTCGATCGGGAGAGAAAATACAATTAAGCTTGGCAATTAATATAACATAATCATGGGCACTAGAATTTTTAATTTTTATTTGGAAAATTAATACCATTCGAAAACAATAGGGAGATAAAAAAAAAAAAAGAAAAAGAAAAGATATATAGATTCTATCGCATAAAAAGCAGTCGCGTATTTGATCAAACCAACCTTTGAACATCATCCACACAGACCTAAACCATTAGTTTAATTGATTGGTACGATTTCCTGTCGATCCATTGATTGGAATTACAAATAGTTATTTTCTTTTTATTTTTATGCGTCTAAGAGTTTACACATTGAAATTTATTAATTTTTGTGTAGAATAACGTTATTAATTAGGTTATAGATACATCAGTTTATGTGTTTTGAATTTGTGGTTCAATTTTTAAATGAGTATAAAAAAACTAGTATATATCAGAGGACCAACAAAAACGGTTTGTGCATATGACCAAAGAAATCATAATTAATATTACAGAGAAGACTCTTTTCTTTTTTATTATCTGTGTTAAAGCCATCCATTTCTGTCCCACATCGACTTGGTAAGGGGTCCTGACTCAATATATAAGCTTGAAGTACCCTCCCCTCTTATAAGGCCTTTTAAGGGGGTGAAGGGCCGAATTCTAATATGGTATCAGAGCAGGTCCAAGTATCGATGGGGATTTCTTTGTTCACGCGTGGAAGTCTGATGTTAATTCCGGCCCACACGTGCGGGGGCGTGTTAAAGCCACCCATTTCTGTCCCACATCGACTTGGTAAGGGTTCCTGACTCAATTTATAAGCTTGGAGTACCCTCCCCTCTTATAAGGTCTTTTAAGGGGGTGAATGACCCAATTCTAATAATATGTGAGGAGAAGAGTATTAATTGGTTAAATTGAAACTAAATCCTCATCCTTTAATTTGATGTATTTCAAATTGATATATCGTGTTTTTATTATCTAATATTTAATTGAGAGGAAGATCACTATGAGAAAGAGTTTAAAATTTGGAGGCTAGCTCCTCCCAACTAGTATAAGGGTTAGGAAAATATTTAGCAGTCTGAGCTAATATACATGCCATAAATTTTACATTTATTATCATCTAGAATATTCTGATAGAATATTTAAGATAATAATGATGCTCCTATCCAACTATATATTATTATTAGGGATAATTGCAAATTAAATCACGAAATTTATATGTAATTGTAATTACAATACGACTTTTGAATCTTTGCAATTAAATACACGAACTTTTATTTTTTGCAATTGGGACTCAAGTCATTTTCCGGCGAACAAAAACCAAAGCAAAGTGTGATATAATGGAGCGAATGATCAAAATCGAGGCCTACATCAAAGTTGCAACAAGAAACGAGGTAGACTGAGATTCGATTTGACGAAGATTGTGACTTGGAAAAAATGGCTTGAGTTCCAATTGCAAAAAAATTGAAAGTTCGTGTATTTAATTGCAAAGATTCAAAAGTCGTGTTATAAATGCAATTTCAGGTAAAATTCGTAATTTGATTTGCAGTTATCCCTTATTATTATTATTATTATTATTATTATTATTATTATTATGGTTTTAGTGACTCTTTTGTTAATGACTAAGGTGAAATTAATGAGAGTGATCTGAAAATTCGAAATATTCATTTAAGGTGTTTCGGTTGAAATATAAGTAATTTTGAGACAAAGACCAAAATGTATTTTAATCATATTTATAGAGACATCAAGAGAATATATAATTGGTTGTGACATAAAAACCTCAAGAAAATGAAATAAATATAGCAAGATTCTTATTTAAAAAAAACGAAGAAGAGGTGCAAATATGTTGCGAATAATATGTGAAAAAAAGTTGGCTTTATGTTAAAAAAAAAAAAAAAAGAAGAGGAAACCTTTCTATTATTTGCCACACGATCACAAGATCCTCCTATCATTTATTTGGCACAAATAAAAACACTTTTTTACTGCGACCACGTATATATTCCCTTTGAATTATGATGTTTGTGGTTACACTATTTTGCACATTATGTCCGAAAAAAAAATAAGAATTAATGAACATAATATACAAATTAAATTATTTTAAAAGCTTGTAAACAAGGTTTCAGCATCTGATAAAGCTGTTTAAAAGTGTAACATGATCTCCACTTTTTAAATTCTGTTTTCCGATCAACTTAAGATATTGAAAATTTGAGATATTTTATAATATCGTTTTAACTTTAGATTGAAATCTTCATGATATTTCCATATAGTAGACACACATAAGGAGCTTCTAAAAACCATTTAAAAATAAAAGATATATCATATTTATACGTATTTGCATTTTGCAGAAAAAGGGTTCCAAAATCCAAATAGGCAAAATTTAAACACCATCTAAGAAAGAAACAAACAAATCCAAATTTACGCCACTTATTTTCGCAAAATTTAAACACCATCTAAGGAAGAAGAAGAAGAAAAATTGGAACTGACCAATACCATAATTCTTGAATTAAATACTTGGCTTACGTAAAAAATCCCAACCCCAAAACCACCTATATATATTGTCAAGTCATTACTGCAAAATCACGAAATTTCCAAAGAAAACGACATATTTAATATGGATAATGTTAATTAATTATTAATTACTACATAACCCCACACACCACTCTCCCAAAAAAAAAAGTCACAAATTTTTTAATCCCCAAAATCCAGCCGTCCATTTCATCTGTCTCTGAGTTGGAACCTTCCCCACTTTATTAATTATCACTGTACAAACTATGCCTATAAATCAAATCCCAATTTTCCCACTCCAAAACTCATTCAAACAACACAACACAACACAAAGCTTCATATATCACTCAAAACATTCATTCCACCACCACCATTTTTATTAACTGTAGATAGCTTTATTCCAGATTCTGCAAGCCCTTTTTTGTTGCTGCTTGCTCAAATCTATATAAACCCCCATTCTCTCCTCTCCTTCCTCATCAAACTCACTCGATCACAAACAAATTTCCTTCTCCATTTCTTTCACAACCTCTTTTAAGCAGAAATGGCTCCGAGTTTGAGCAAGGGCGGCTCCAACGCCGCCGTGGTGGTGGACGGCTTCACCAACTCCGTCATCGCCCTCGACGAGTCGAACTTCGTCGTCAACGACCACGTCATCCTCTCCGACGTCCCCCTCAACATCACGGCGGCGCCGTCCCCGTATGCGGTGGCGGAGAAGGCCGCCGCCTCCTCCGCCTCCCCCGGCTGCTTCGTCGGCTTCGACGCCGCCGAGGCCAAGAGCCACCACGTCGTCCCTATAGGGAAGCTCAAGGGCATCAAGTTCATGTCCATTTTTAGGTTCAAGGTGTGGTGGACTACTCATTGGATCGGGTCAAACGGGTCGGATCTCGAGCGCGAGACCCAAATTGTGGTATTGGACAAGTCAAACGGGCCGGGCCTTGACCAGAGGCCCTATATTGTCCTTCTCCCTCTCATTGATGGGCATTTCCGGGCCTCGCTGCAGCCCGGGATCGACGACTTCGTCGACCTCTGCGTCGAGAGCGGGTCGACGAAGGTGACGGAGTCGTCGTTCCGGGCCGCGCTGTATATGCACGCCGGCGACGACCCGTTCACGCTGGTGAAGGACGCCGTGAAGGTGGCGCGCCACCACCTCGGCACGTTCCGCCTCCTCGAGGAGAAGACGCCGCCGGGGATCGTGGACAAGTTCGGGTGGTGCACGTGGGACGCGTTCTACCTCACCGTGCAGCCCGCCGGGGTCATGGAGGGCGTCAAGGGGCTCGTCGACGGGGGCTGCCCGCCGGGCCTCGTGCTCATCGACGACGGGTGGCAGTCCATCTGCCACGACGACGACTCCCTCGACACCGAGGGGATGAACAGGACATCTGCAGGGGAGCAGATGCCCTGCAGGTTGATTAAGTTCGAGGAGAACTACAAGTTCAGGGACTACAAGAGCCCGAACAAGACCGGGCCCGGCCCGCACACCGGGATGGCGGCCTTCATCCGGGACATGAAGGAGACGTACACGAGCGTGGACTACGTGTACGTCTGGCACGCCCTGTGCGGGTACTGGGGCGGGCTTAGGCCCGGTGTCCCGGGCCTGCCCGAGGCGAAGGTGATTGAGCCCTTGCTCACTCCTGGGCTTAAGACAACTATGGAAGATCTTGCTGTTGACAAGATTGTCAACAATGGTGTTGGGCTTGTCCCACCTAAGCTAGCTGAGCAAATGTATGAAGGGATGCACTCCCATCTTGAATCTGTTGGGATTGATGGAATCAAAGTTGATGTCATCCATGTAAGTACTTTTTTTTTTTTTTACTTTATTTCAATTTTGATCATGTTTCTTTTAGGCGGAGATCGAGAATTAACTTTGTACATTTCGAATTGTAAATATGTAGTTGTTGGAAATGTTGTGTGAGGACTACGGTGGTCGGGTGGACCTAGCCAAAGACTACTACAAGGCACTAACGAAGTCGGTCAGAAACCACTTCAAAGGAAATGGAGTCATTGCCAGCATGGAGCACTGCAATGACTTCATGTTCCTCGGGACCGAGGCCATCACCCTCGGCCGTGTTGGTATGTTATATTAGACCTAGCTAGATGACTTTATTTTCGTGTTACATCTAGTATTTCACGGGACTTATATATTATACGATGGGGTGTTACAGGTGACGACTTTTGGTGTACTGACCCGTCGGGCGACCCCAACGGGACGTTCTGGCTGCAGGGGTGCCACATGGTGCACTGCGCCTACAACAGCTTGTGGATGGGCAACTTCATCCACCCCGACTGGGACATGTTCCAGTCGACCCACCCGTGCGCGGAGTTCCACGCCGCGTCGCGTGCCATCTCCGGTGGGCCCATCTACGTGAGCGACTCCGTCGGGAAGCACAACTTCCAGCTCCTCAAGAGCCTCGTGCTCCCCGACGGAACCATCCTCCGCTGCGACTACTACGCCCTCCCCTCCCGCGACCGCCTCTTCGAGGACCCCCTCCACGACGGCAAGACTATGCTCAAGATCTGGAACCTCAACAAGGTCAAAATCCCTAAAATTCAGTCAAATCCCTAAAATTCAAATCAATTTTCAAATTCGATCAATTTTGAATCCCGATTTTCAATTTCCCGCCCTAATTTGGATCAATTTCAATTTCCACAGTTCACCGGAGTGGTCGGAGCCTTCAACTGCCAGGGCGGCGGGTGGGACCGCGAGGAGCGGCGCAATCAGTGCTTCTCCGAGTGCTCCCGCCCGGTGTCCGCGGCGGCGGGGCCGAGCGACATCGAGTGGAAGCAAGGAAACAACCCGATCGCCGTCGACGGCGTCGAGAAATTCGCGATGTACCTCTACAGCGAGAAGAAGCTGATCCTCACCAAGCCCTCCGGCACGATCGACATCGAGCTCGATCCGTTCAACTTCGAGCTGATCACCGTCTCGCCGGTGAAGAACCTCGCCAGCACCGGCGTGCAGTTCGCGCCGATCGGGCTGGTTAACATGCTCAACACCGGTGGAGCGATCCAGTCGGTGGCGTACAACGACCGCGCGAAGACGGCGAAGATCGGAGTGAAGGGAACCGGGGAGATGAAGGTGTTCGCGTCGCAGAGGCCGGCGGCAGTGAAGGTGAACGGCGGGACGGTGAGATTTGGGTACGCGGATTCCATGGTGGCGGTGGAGGTGCCATGGGCGAAGCCTACCGGAGTTTCTGTGATTGAATATGTGTTTTGATTTTGATTGCTGATTTGGGAAGAATGGTGCCCTAGATTGAGATGAATTTGGGGCTTTTGTTTTTATTTTGGTTTTTCTCATGATTATTACGAGCGATGTATTTCGTTTCAAGCAAGGAAATGTATTTCCGAGTAATGGAATATATGAAATAAATTTTCTGCAGTCACTTTGCTACTACTATATTATATCGTTATATTTCCATGCACATTTTAATATTATTATCAGCAAATCATACCTTCTTGACTTCTTCATAGTTCTTCATTTTAGAACAATTAATAGGAGTGATATTAAAAAGAATTATTGCTATGAATAGTGCTATTATTTCCATATCTATATGGGAATTTGGTGAATAAGTTGATAGAGTTTTTCTTAAATGAAAATAGAAGAGGAAATAAATAAATAATCCTCATAATTTCTCAACTAGAAATATATTTGTAAAATGGAGGGCTATAAATTTTCTTTATGTTAACTTCTAAAATTAGATAAGCCCTTGATTGAATGTAATTTTGTGGGCCTTAATTAAGTTGTGGTCAATATTAGAAAATGGGCTTTAAAATTTAAAAGCAAGTAGATTATATATTATTAATGCTATTAAGAGAATGAACTCGTTGCAGATGAGGAATAATCTTTTGTGATTTTAGCTTCCTTCATCCAAATCATTGTGTACAAATATAATGGATATATATAATGCTTATCTAACAAGAGAAATGATACACATGCAAGAATACACCACATTTTGATGCTAGATGTGGATTCTTATTTATTACAGTAAAAGTTTATCGACCACAATATTTAGCATAATCAAAAGTATAAGGTCTCAAATTTTATATGGTAGCCGAATTCGAAGTAATTGCATTAAATTATATCATTACATAGACGAATTCAATATGCAATCGTGAGGTTTATCCAATATGCAACTCAAACACCGGATGTCGATTAACATCATTATTAAAAAAAGTTGAACTTAATTAAAGTCTATAAGTTTCATAACACTCTAATATATTTTTCTCATAATTTCACGTGAAGATCTTTGATATGTATCAAGTTTCAAACTAAAGTCTGATTTTTGGCAAGAAAATAATGTCAATTGGAAATTTGATTATAGGAAAATGATTACAAGAAAGATGTCTTAATAGATTCCTTATATCTGTTTGAAAAAATATCAAGAAAATTATTAGGATTGCTGTTTGTATTTAATAAATTAATAAAATTGGTTAAATATGCAAATAATGTAAGGATCCAAGATTATGGAAAAATAATAATATACCTAAGATTTATAGGATATAAGAATCCTAAAATATTGCAATACTTTCCTTGTTTTGAGAATTTTGATTACTTTTTTCCATTTTATGAAATTTCAACTAAAAAACAGAAATTCAAAATTTAGAAATTAATCAGATTACTTTTCAATAACATAATCCTTATCAAACAAATAGTTAATGTTATTGATATGCCCATGAAACCATCATGTACTAATAAAATTTATGATCATTATTATTATTTCGCAATTGGTAGAACGAAATTTTAAATGTAACATGTCATAAATAAATGACAAACGTGATACAAAAATGAAAAATAGAAAAAGAAGGAAAAATCGTGAATTGCCTTTGTAATAATAATTGGGCTGATTGAAGCGGCGATGCCCGACCCAATAGCCGGCCCAGAAAATGATGACCCGCAAATTGTCTCCGGTTCTAACCACTCCAGTTATCTACAGTGATAGCTAATCCATTATTTACGTCTAACACTAGCGACTTTAGCTCAAAATATCACTACACCTTCCGCAACAAGTAACGCAGACGACTCCACACTCGTCATCTTCTTCAATCTTCCTCACCATCATTTCCTCTTTATTTTTTATTTTTGCCGATTAAATTAATTACTCCAAAAATACATCCAAAATCGAGAATCTTTTCCAAAACCCTAATCCCAAAATTATCGATTTCTGTTTGGAGAGATTATATAATACTCTCTAGCAGCTTGATTCGATTCCGTTCGATTGAGCACTCAGATGAATAACAGCACGGCGTCGCAGTACATGGACAAGCAGATCATGGATCTCTCCAATTCCCAGAGCAACATCGCCGGCAACAATGGCGTCGGCGGCGCTGATTTCATCGATTTCATGAATCGCCCGGCGGAGAAGAAGGAGGACATGGTCCCGAGCTACGATTTCATGCCGATTCGACCCGCCGCCGCAGCCGCGTCGTCGTCCTCGCCGAAGGCCTCTCGGTCGAACTTCGACTCGGACAATGATGATCCTCCACTCAGAACGTGGAATTCTGTGGATTCGAAAGTGAATTCCTCGCCTATCAGGGTATTTTCGCTAAAACTAACTTTCTATCTGATTTGTTTTTGCTATTGTGCGACAAATTCCTAATGTTTGTTGGGTTTATTATCCGTGATTTTCATTCGTGAACTGATCCATAGTTTAGCTGATTACTAGTTTTCCTATGATTTTGAGTTTTATCAGTGATAATTCTGGAATTAAAAAAGAATAGTGAAGGGAATTTGATTAGTTTCTCACTTTCTCGTAGAATTGTTTTCATTCCTTGTTGTGACTTTTATTATTCTTAACTTCCATTTTCAGTAAGTGATAGAATATTAGTTTATTGTCATAATTAAGAGGTATATTAATTGTTTTAGTACTCTTTTGGATATGGGGTGTTAAATTTTGCTTGGATTTTTCTAGTTTATGTATACAATACATATTTTACAAGGTTGTGTTTAATCTTTCAGAACTACAATTCTCTTGATGTTGATGAACCTGCAAAGTTTGTGTTGGGGAAGAATCACAAAACTGGCAATGGACCTCCGGATGGGTCTTTGGTTTCTGACATTGAGAGGATGATGAAGAAGCATATGGACAATCTGATGCATGCCATTGACAACATGAGTTCACGATTGTCGCAATTGGAAACGAGAACTCGCAACCTGGAGCATTCCATTGATGATCTGAAGATATCTGCTGGGAACAACCATGGTGCCATTGATGGGAAAATGAGACTGCTGGAGAATATTCTTACGGAGGTACATTTCATTCCTCTACCTGCCCATATAAGCCTATATAGAGTTGGCAACCTACTGTGTAAAAATATTTAAATGTAGGAAGCATCAAATGAATTGGAAATTTTTATCATTTTGCTGTGCTTTCCTTCTTTTCCCATCCTTTTGTAGTAGAAAGTTTGATGACAAGGAGATTAAGTTTCACAGTCCATATTAAAGGTTTTTTGGATCTATTTGTCGTAGGATGAGGTGGCTATAAAGGATGTGATCATTTACGTTTTGGTTCACTTTTTCTGTAGGTGCAATCTGGTGTTAAGGTAGTTAGAGATAAACAAGACATAGTTGAGGCTCAATTGCAGATTGCTAAGATGCAGTTGCCGAAGGCAGAACAAGTTGAAAGCAAGATTAATACGCAACCTGATCCAATGCAGTCAGGAGTGCCTATCCAGCATCAATTCTCTAGCGCTCCTCCGACACAAGCACCTCCAGCCCTTCTTCCCCCAAATGCTCCTCCGCCACCTCCGCAGCAGAACATACAACCCCAAGTTCAACTTCCCAACCAGTTCCCTCAAAATCAAATTCCTCCCGTCTCTCAGCGAGATTCTTACTTCCCCCCGCCCAGCCAAACCCCAGAAAACCCAAATCAGCAGTATCAAACTCCAGAAAACCCAAATCAGCAGTATCAATTACCTCCACAGCAGCAGCAACAGCAGCAGCAGCTTGCAGCCCAGCCTCCACCACAGCACCAGTATCAGCCACCACCGCAGCCACAATACTCTCAGCCACCTCCACCTTCTCAGCCACACTCCTCGTTCTCACCTGTTAATCCCTCTATGCCTCAGCCACCTATAGGTCATCATTCTGAAGAAGCACTGCATATGGCCCCCCAAAATTACCCCATGAGCTCCCGCCCATCTCCCTCTGTTCCGCCTACTGGGGTTCCTCCACCTCCCGCTCAGCAATACTATGGACCAACTCCTAATGTGTATGATCCTCCACCCACCAGCAGACCTGGTTCGGGATACTCAAGTTCGTTTGGTCCATCATCAGGCCATGGTGAACCTTATCCTTATGGAAGCGCTCCACCACAGTATGGTACTAGCTCCCCCCCTATGAAGCCGCAGCAACTATCTTCATCTGGTATGGGCCAAAGTGGTGGTAGTGGTTATCCACAGCTACCTACAGCTCGAATATTGCCTCAAGCACTGCCAACTGCTTCCGCAGTGGGTGGTGGTCCTGGTGCCGGTGCTGGCGCTGGTGCTGGTGGATCTGGGAACAGGGTTCCAATTGATGATGTAGTCGACAGAGTAACCAACATGGGATTCTCTAGAGAGCAAGTGAGGGCAACAGTTCGGAAGCTAACAGAAAACGGACAAGCAGTTGATTTGAATGTCGTCTTGGACAAGCTGATGAACGAGGGTGATGGCCAAGGTCCACGAGGTGGTTGGTTTGGCCGGTAATTCGATTCTGCTGCATGTTTTGTAAAGTTTACATCTCCAATCTTGATCCCACTCTGCTGGACAGGAATAATTTCTCTGAGTTTTCATTATCTTGTGATTGGCTTTTAAATGTTTTTTGTTGATAATGAAACCTATATTCTTGCGTGGCATTGTGAATATTTGCTTGCTTCTCTGCGAGTGTCTTTAATCTTCTTCCTGATGTGTGTATTTATCATTTATCCTTTGGTAAATTGCTTCTAAGCATTACATTTTTCCTAGTTCATTATTTGAAGCAGGTTTTTTAAATTATTTTATGCTGTAGTAAATTTGGCACCTCTTAGTTTGATAAGTTCAAGTTGATCTACTATTATTATATATGTATATGTGTGTTTCATAAATCTTTGATTTGTTTGTTTATTTATTTAGGGAAATCGTGGTTTGTTTTAGAACATTGTTTATATTTAAATTATTAGTTTCAATGGTACTAGTGAGTGAATCGATGAAGTACATATTGGTTGGAATGGAAATGTCAATGGTAACTTCAAGAAAACAATGGTCGAACTTGTGGTGCAATTGATTATTAATAAGTGGTCCAGTTCCTCGTGTTACACATGTGTGAGATACATATATTATAGTATTTGCTGTGAGATTTATTTTGTTTTATAGTGTTGGTAGGGGAATCAATTTTTTGGTAGTGGCATGTTTGTTTTTGGTTAGGAGCAAATTAAAAATATGGGTGATGCTACGCTACCCCCTCAAGTGATACAAACCCCCCTTTATCACCCTTGGATCAAAAAGTGCTTTTCTTTTTCCTTTATTTTAAAT
The DNA here is from genome assembly GCA_036873715.1 of Salvia sclarea. Taxonomy (NCBI): domain Eukaryota; kingdom Viridiplantae; phylum Streptophyta; class Magnoliopsida; order Lamiales; family Lamiaceae; genus Salvia; species Salvia sclarea. The sequence goes on along the minus strand of JAYJMF010000021.1, from coordinate 745,617 downwards.
CTCAAATT
>JAYJMF010000021.1:732683-745509 GCA_036873715.1 Salvia sclarea | reverse complement strand
TTGGCGTAGCTCCAGGAATAGGGGTGAGGAGGCAGGACGACGACTTTCTCCAAAGAGGTATGGCTTCCGCGCCAAACCTGGAGAAAGGACGATCTTCAAATCTGCCGCATTTAATGCGTTGACTTACCACGTGGCATGGTGGAAGTGTAGACTTTAGTCCGTCTTTCATTAAACTGATCTATTTGGGTCTTCGTCATTTCAGTCCGCCTTTTCTTCATACTAACCTTTTCGAATATAGATTGCATGCTTTTCCACAATCAAGTAGCAATCATTTCACAGATTGTAAATTCGAATTTCATGTCAAAATGACTTTCTCAAATTCATTTGAAATATCCAAAATCGTTGAATAAACTTCATGTGTATAATAGATGATGCCTATTTTAAAAAATATTGCGACTCTCCTCTTTCTCCTAAAAAATAAAGGGTAAATAGTTGTTTATGTCCCATCTTTTAGCGTTTTTTCAAAAATATCACACCCTAAAGGTATTTACAAAAACATACCAAACGTTTCATAAAATCCCCTATTTTTGTCTCCAAAACTTTTTTTGGCGCCTGAAGTGTGACGAAGATCGCCGGGGCGCTGACGTGGAATAAAAATTATTTTTCGCATAATTGTTTATGTCCCATTGTTTTAGTGTTTTTTCAAAAATGTCCTGTCCTAAAGTTATTTGTAAAAAAATACTCAATGTTTCATAAATCCCCATTTTTTATCCCAAAAAAAATTTAGGCACTTGAAGTTTAATGAGGATAATCGACGCATCGATGTGAATTTACTGACGTTGATTAACAAAATAACGTGAATAAAAATTCTTTTTAAAAAAAATAAAATTCGACCCTTTGTCATAGCTTTTAGAAACAAAAGATGGAATCACTGAGAAATCGAACTGAAATCGAGAAAGGATTTTGTGTTTTTAAAAGCTATGACAAAGGATTGAATTTTTTTAAAAGGAGTTTTTATTCACGTTATTTTGTTAACAACGTCTGCAAATTCACATCGACGTTTCAATTATCCTCATTAAACTTCAAGTGCCTAAATTTTTGTGGGATAGAAAAAAGGGAATTATGAAATTTTGGGTATTTTTTTACAAATAACTTAAGGGTGGGACATGTTTGAAAAATCGCTAAAACGATGGGACATGAATAATTATGCGAAAAATAATTTTTATTCCACATCATCTTCTCAATCCACATTTGTAAGTCCACATCAGCGCTCCGGCGATCTTCGTCACACTTCAGGCGCCGAAAAACTTTTTGTGGACAAAAATAGGGGATTTTATGAAACGTTGGATATGTTTTTTGTAAATACCTTTACGATGGGACATTTTTGAAAAAACGTTAAAACGATGAGACATAAATACCCAAAAATAAATAATGAATTTCTTCTTCATAAGAAACAACTTGGTGCTCTATCAATCACGAGAACTACTATAGCCATAGGAAAACGAAAAGGGACAAGGTCGTCAATCTATACAAAATACTCATATATGTGAAACTATAATGAAATATATATGAATATAGGATTAATGTCACTTAAAGGCTAAGTTATTTTTTTCAAAAAAAAAAAAAGCATTTCTTTTAGGTTAGGATTTGGTATAGAGATCTTGTAGCTCTTCATTGAATATAAAAAAAATGTGAGTACATTTTATTGGTTGTATCATGTCATGGACTCATGAAAATACAATAAACTATAATATTTATGCCCATTAAATTTCACAAATATCAATGTTTTATACAAAAGATCATATTTGATTATTTAGTGAATAGATAATTTAAAATTCTAAAATGTACAATTCCTCAATCGAGTTGTCAATAAGGTGAATGAAATGTACAACCACAACTATCACTGTGAACTTAACTAAAACACATCAACTTTGTAACAAAGTGTGCTAGTTTTTCTACTCTTTCATCAACCAAACACTATAAGCCTACCTGAAAATCAATTTCACGACTAAAAAGCAAAAATCAAAAACCAATATCAGACCTAGCTCATATAAACTATTGTGGAAAATCAATGAGTTATCCAGCTAATAATCAACAAGTTTCTTTTCCTCATGAAACATAAGTAGGGGAACCACTAGCTCTTGAAATTTTGTTGCTTCCTATCGAAAGAATACAAGAACCTCGCTACAAATTGAAAAGTGTCGCATATCGCATACAACAACCTAGCATGTATTCAAACACTAATCATGTCAATAGAAAAAAGTCTCCAACATTTCTAGCGAAAAACAAGTAAATTTATATCGTTATGTTTTTTTTTTACAAACAAGTCCCTAACGTTCTTAAAAATAGGTCGGATTGATCACAATTTTGACTGGAAACAAACGGCGTTTGCGAAATTCATTTTTTAAAAAAAAAAATTGGTACACTGCAGGTTTGATGCCACGATGAAGGTAAAGAAAAGGGCGTGACGACATCCAAGATCACGCTCTTCCTCTCCGACCAACTCATCGCCTATGTCTTCCCATTCCCCTCCCGTTTGGGGTACAAACACTCACCTAAATTCCCATTAGGCATGTAGTCATAGACAAGATATTTATGGTCGTGACCGTTGGCTCGAGCATCGATGGTGTTGACCAAGTGCTGCGGCGCGAAGCAGGCGGGGACAAGGTCGGGAGGTTGATGGGGTGAGCTTGTGTGATCACATATCAATGCATACCACATCAAATTCATGGCTGCATTTGGGCAAAAGTCTTGCCTTTTTACCCTCGTAATTTCACACAGACACAACACATTTCAATCCATCTTTGAATTCGTTAGGATCGAATGCAATCACAAGTACGGATTTGAGAATGGAGGGTTATAGGCCAATGCGAGAGGTGAGATTAGTGACTGTTATTTCTTGGTGGCCAACGACGGTGATGGTCCGCTGGCAGTGAGATAGGAGCACTTGAAATAGAAATGGAGGCAGATGAAAAAGATTGCGAGAAAGAAGATTCTCACCACCATTACATTCTTTGCTAGCTCAACTACATCTACATCATCGCGTGAATCTCCCATTTTTTCTTTCATGTAAGATTTATAGTGAGTCAAGATTCACTAGTTCTTGAAGTGTTATGAGCAAAAAACTCCGAGAAAATCTTACTGTAACATTCAAAAATAGGGTAGCATTGATTTGCAGATATCGAACACGAGTCCTTATATCTCGGAAAATGAAAATCATGGGATGTAGAAGACGAAGATGAAGATAAGATTGTGGTCAATCCTATTGTGTACAAAATTAAACATTAAAATAAAAAATAAAAAATAATTTTGCAAACGGCTGTTTATTGCCCGTTAGAATCGTGGTCCATCCGACCTGTTTTAGGAACGTTAGCGACTTCTTTGTAAAAAACATAACGATAGGGATTTAGTTATTTTATACTAGAAATGTTAGGGACTAATATGCTACTTTTCCACATGTCCATATGTATACTTATCCCAACCAATCCTAGAATTCGTTGGCAATAGAAAGCAATCATCTGTCATTTTGGCCATCGTGAAAATGACAGCCCATCACTCTTGATTGGCCGTCAGATCAAAACTCCCTTTGAATAATCGGTTTGTTCGGCATATGCTTGCTCCATTTTCCTCGTATTCCGCTTTTGTATGGCATGCCTGAAAGAAAAAATAAATATATGTTCAAGATCCACGATGATACGTTATATTTTATAAAAAGAAACATATTGAGACAAGAAAAAGATAGTTTCCGAATCATCCAAATTGGCACAACTCTCTAGTGAAATCTATTAGTTAGAATGTGCTGAAGTTAGGGACTACAACCTTTGCAAATACTTGTATGGAATTCAGAATTTCAAGTGGTTGATGTCCTCAACCAACTCATATCAATGTGATAATTTTGAAATATAGATATATGTAGGTATACAAATAGGACATCATGCTTTGATGTATACGTAATTTGTAAGTATTTATTCATAGAACTAATGCAAATTGTACATGAATTTGGTTTTATACCCATCAACAAAGCCTCATTCTATGTATTTGTTGGTAGTCTCTAAATAGTTGTACTTATGATAGAGATATAATAACATTAATAGATTTGACCTCATGAGATTTGAGAGCTAAGTTAATCCTGGGTGATACCGTTGTACTCCCTCATTCCCACAAGTATAGACACTTTTTACTACTTTTATCTGTCCCCAAAGAATAAGCATATTCCATTTTTAATAAAACCACTTTACCCTTTTATCCTCATCTTTTCACATTATTTACATATCATTTCTAATCAACATACCCCTCCTTTTTACGAAATGGAACCCTTTCTCCACTAAACACCATCATCATTTCAAGTTTTATTAAAACCCGTGTCATCCCAAAAGGTGCCTATACTCGTGGGATGGAGGTAGTATATATTAAAGATTTTTTCAATTAATTTTGGCCGATGAAGATGATTACACAATGATAAGTCCTTAAATACCCTTGTAACATAATTGTCAAAGATTCAAAAAACCCCAACTGATTTTATATCTATGATGAAGGATTTAAGCATTTAGATATGTTCATATATTGATATAGCCAAAGGTCAACATTATCAACAAAAAGATAACACAGCTCTTGGACATGCCAAAGTTAATAATATATACCGAGTTAAACTCAGGCTTAGATGCAAGCATTGAGCCACCAAACCAAACCGCATAACTCTGGATAGGATGGCTAACTACATTTACTTCCAAGAGTTGGGCCTGGAGAAGAACATACATTTGCCAATAATCACGACTATTAAAAGGTGTCGATTGTCATAAATATGGTGAAAATAGAAGTAGCATACTAGCTTACTTGTACTTGTCCAACAAGCTGATGATCTGATGCAAGGACTCGGGTATCAACAATCTTTTTTAGATCTCGTTGCAACCTTTTTGGAAAGTCTTTGAACATGGTTGACCCTCCAGATAATACAATATTCTACAATACATCACATGATTATAATCATTAGTAATTGTGAATCCAAGAGGCAATCAACAACAAAACAGAATAACCTTGTATAAAGATCTTCTTGTATCTATTGGAGATGACTGAATACATTTGTCTATAATATCAGGTAAAGGGGTCGTAAAATCACTACTGTAAATCTCAGGGTTGAAAAAAACCTGCAAAAGAAAGCCATACCTTGAGAAACATTTCTCATAATTGTGGTATTATGCTTGGAAATCTAGCTTAAAGATGATGAGCAAAGCAAACCTCTGGGCCAAGGAATCGTTCATAGCCAATATCACAAGAATATGGTGCCCCAGTTTTTGGCTTAGTACCACTCCATTGCTTTACATATTTCGCAGGTTCTTTATCATGTTTATTGTATTCCTGCACTTCAAAAATAATATTAGCTAATTAAAAAAAATTGTCTAATATCCAGAACTTGCATATCAAAAGAACATTCTCATCCCATATATGAAAATGAAAAGAATATATCATAGAGCATTAAAAAGAGAGTGGGTTATAAGCTATACCTTGACAATATCGGAACAAGTATAACAATACATCTCCTTCACTTTCCGAGCTACTTCAAAAGAATCCTCGAGTGGAAGATTCTCTCCTCTTTCCTACACGCGCGGTACAATATCAAGAAAATTAAATGGCAAAACCACAAATCAAACGGAGTAAAATACCTTGATAAGCTGCTGGACAAAGAAAGTGACATCTTGGCCTGTAATTGGAATTGACCTAATGCTACCTCCAATAACATAACCATCAGCAATAGGCACAACATGGGTAGCCCCATCCCCAACATCCACAACAACTCCTGTCATCTGAGACTAAGAATGCAATTGAGATGTATTAATAGTAAGAAAAAGTGAGGGAGTGATAATAAAAGACCTTGGAGTGGGTGTATCCAGATCCAGCAGCAGCCAAAGCAAGTAGTGGTTGCACTGCAATATAGAGGCCTGCTACATTAAAAGTCTCAAACATGATCTCGCCAGTATATTCCCGATTCTCTGGTGCTGTCAGCGGACTCTCCGTCAACAAGAAATAATGATCCTCTGGATCACAACGCAGATAATCAAATATACATTGTTGCCAGAACCTCTCCGTTGCATCCCAGTTATCAACCTGGCCATGTTTAATAGGATTGATCAAGTTATATGAGCCACTGCTTTTAGCTTTCGACAACGCATCTTCTCCAATATAGAAGTCCATATCGGCCATCACCCCAGCACTATGCTGCACCATGCCACTACTACTTCGGGCTGGATTCGTGATTGAATCACTTAGAGCTACTACACTCGGGATTACAAAACATGGTTCTGCATTCCCACCAAAACCCATTTTTGTGAACCTAATTAACCAAATTAATTTATCGATTAATTTCAACATTTCATTCAAATACATACAACACATCCAGACCAGCCAATTACCCGGTGCCATTATCGATGACTACAGCCGGACGAGAGGTGTAAGGGTCCATGACTCAGAATCAAGGCGCTTCACACCGGTCATTCTCATTTGGATCTGGATCTCATTTCTGGTGCTCAAAGTTTGTCATAGAAATCGACTGACTCGGCTAAAGCTTACCAACATGAAAGTCGGTATAGATACAACTAACTATATCATTTTATCTGAACAATCAATTTCTCTCTCTAATCTAAGCATAAACTATATATATTGCTTATAAGTTATTATCAACAAACTTGCACAACAGTATAATTAAATGTCATACTAGTTGATCTACCATTGCCAATTATGCGTGTATGGTAATTAAATTAAGAATCAACCATTTTTTAACATGGTTTCAACACTCCAAGCTCCTAATAGAAGTTGGATGGGTTACAATAAATTTAAATTATTATCCTCCTTACTTAATTATGAATACAAAATCATATTTCAATTCCAATTTAATAATAGATACCGATTAAATTTAAAGGTGTGAAATGCACAAAACATATGAACCTGAGTACAAAGCCATAGTGGTGGTGATGTGAGATAATTGAGTAAGGCAGCTTAGCCCAAAATGAAACATATTATAAAGGATATGGGCTCTTTTCAAGTTTCATACAAACAAATACATCTATATCTAGGATGTCAATCGAGCTAATCCACTCAGTTTCGTGTCAGTCCATGTGGTTTCGAGTTATTTTTGGTTCGGGTCAGTCGGACTTTTTTTTTTTGGGCTAAAATAATTCGGCCCTAACCCTAACCCTCTCGGTCTCGGTCTAGCCCATCGGGCCAGGATATTTATGAAAAAATAATTTAACAGATATTTTTTTAACAAATATTATATCATATGTTCTCAATCAAAATATTTAACTTCCCATTACATATAAAATTAAGTGATATTTCAACCTAAATTTACATAATAACTAATATTTTACTAATGATTTTACATATATTTAACATAAATAATTATCCTTTTCAATTTAACACAATTTACAAACATTAAAACCCTATTAGACAAATAAAAAAAATAAAGTAATAAAAATTAGATCGGTTAATCGGGCCAACCCACTCGGTTTTCAAGCTAGCCCACTCGGGCTCGGACCATTTTCAGTTTGGGTCATTCGGGCTTTTTTTATTTCGGGCTAAAATATTTCGGACCTAATCCGCTTTTTGTCGGGTTATTCAGGCCGACCCATCGATTTCGGGCTTTTTTGATATCCCTATTTCTATTTATATATAATAACAACACCAAATTATGTATATGGTAAGTTTATTTTCTATTTTTTATATTATTTTATATAATAATTTCAATATAGTAATGATTTTTATACATCCCAAAATTTATATGTGGTTACCTGTCAACTAGGGAGTGGATCAAATAGAAACCTTCCTCATAATGTTAACTATGAACCAATCTATGCCATTGATCTTGATTAATGGATTGCCCAGATTGACTTTTCAAATTCGTTATGTTTCCGTACTCACAATATAATGCTTTCAGTGACATAATGCCTTTTAATGTATAAAATAATATTTTCATTGATTCTGATGCTTTTATACGTATAATATAATGCTTTTATTAATTTTATTTTATACTTTTAAACCATGATTTTTATGATCCTAGAATGGGGAGGGTTTTTACCAAATCCACACCCCTGTCAATTATAGACATTTAAAGATTTAGTAATTTAATTATGACTAGCATAAATGCAATGAAAAATTATAATATAATTAAGCAGTGTGTTGCTTATATTAGTTTTTTATTTTTAAAAGAGTATCTATAATATTAGTTAAGAATATTATATCTATGCATGTTTCTATCAAACATGTATCGATTATATCTTTCCCTTTTTGTCAATATTAGTGTATATATAATACAACTATTCAAATGATTATATTGTTTACGAATTTAATTTACCTTTTAAATAATTTTCATAGTTATTTATTAATGACATTACAAGTTAATTTTGGTCAATTAGCATAATAGATGCTTAATTTCCGCGTAAATTTCTCAACACAATTTATGAATAATAAAGATCGATTAGTATAAATATATACATGTACTTAGTCATTGGCATGAGTCCGGTATTACCTCGTTCGGTACTGCTAGAGAGAATGTATGCACAAATTTATAACGGGATTTCATCAATGAGTTTTTTTATAGAGACGTGGAAGATGAAAAAGACTGTTGCGCTGAAGATAACGATTTTAATTCCGATCACGATACCAACAAGGAAGTCATTGATGTCGCCTATTAAAAATTAACCAATTAACCAAAGCATGCATATGCGATTTGGTTTTTCCAAACACCCAACATGCTAAGGAAGTTGTTTTCAAAGGAATAAGAAGCAAACGTGCTATACTTTATCATTGGAGCAAACAATCTCAAACAAAACGAAGCATGAAATAGACATCTAGCTAATTCATGTAACCACTGAAGAATGTTGATATAATGTAAAAAAAGAGCAACAAGATGGAAGACATGATCCTTTAAGATATATACAATCATGATTCATGGGGACTATTGGTAAATGTGTATGTACAGTGAGATTCCTCCAATTTTAGACATAACAACTTTATAATAAAACTCAAAGACAAACTTATACATACTGTATATATATTGACTCACCCACTCATTGAACATCACGATGAGTCGGTGATGACCTCTCTGTGGAAGATGAATTTTAGTACAATGATCGGCCTTCATTCATCTCATTTTAGTATGTTGATATTAATTCTTTATTCTACCGAGAAAAAAAAACAGAGAAATATTAATTTCTAATATCATTCATCATACATAATAATCAAGTTAAACCCATAAATTAATCACCAAACGGAAAAACAAACACATCAAACATTAGAAAGATATAAGTATAATATATGAAAACGTAATTTATCCAAAACAGAGAAAAGCATAAAAATCACAAACCTAATTCAAGAGAGATGCAAACACGAATGGAGAATCACGAAACCAAAGTTTTTGTGCTTTCCTTTGAAAAGTGAGTCTGCTTAAATAAGATGATTATTGGTCCAATAGAAAAAAAAGCCATAATTAAATATGCTATTTTTTTTTCTAAATATAAGCATATCCAAATGCACAAATCACGTTAAAGCATAAATAACATTAACTGATTAAAATTAATTTATAGCAATTTGAATAATGTCTTCAAAATTGTTTGGATTTCTTAATCAAAGCTGATAACTATTCCTAATTAATATCCTCTCAAAACTATTACTAATTATCATTATTATTATCATTATTTATTTATTATTTTTATTACTATTTTATTTATTTATTCATCATTATTTTTATTTTCTATATTTAAATTATTATTATTTTTGTTATTATTATTCATTATTATTTTGTTATTTATTATTATTATTATTATTATTATTACAGGTCTCAAAAAGAGCTTTGGTGGCATGGGATAAGGTGTGTCTTCCCAAACATGCAGGAGGGTTGGGATTGGTGAACATGAGAATTTGGAATAGACCAGCAATTTGCAAGCTGATGTGGAACCTGACTCAGGAAAAAGACAAAATATGGGTTCGCTGGATATATGAATACTATGTAAAAGATCAAGATGTGAGAGATATGTCTGTCCCTATGCAGGGGTCTTGGCTAGTCAGGAAGATTTTGGGGGCTAGAGAATACCTCCAGGGAGTTCTGGGGGAGGTAGACTGGCTCAGTAGGACATCAATATCCATAAGCAAGATATATAGGGCCTTGAGAGGAGATAGCTAGCGAGTGGGGTGGAGTAAACTAACATGCTTGAACAGGGCTCCCCCAAAGTGCATCTTCATTAGTTGGCTGCTAATGAACAAGCGTTTGGCGACCTGCACGAATATCCACCGACTTGGAATAAATGTTAACCTAACATGTTGCTTGTCTGAGCAAGGTATGGAGACACTAGACCATCTTTTCTTTGAATGTAATTTTGGTGGACAAGTTTGGAAGGAGGTGACTGAATGGAGTGGTGTCCCAACCATCGGCATGGCGATGTGAAAAGAACTTTCTGATGACTCAATGCAAGACAAGCAATGGCAAGCAAAGTATGTATATGTGTGTATTATTCGTGGTGATATATGAAATATGGAAGGAGAGGAATGCTCGGATAATGAAAGGAAGCATGTGTAGTGTAGAGAAAGTGGCTCATACTTGTAAAAGGTTGGTAGTCTGGAGTTGTAGAAATGATCAAAAGTTAAATAAACTCGTAGCAAGACATGCTTAAGACTTGCTAGTGCTTTGTATGATTGATAGGTTGTCTGTTTTGTAAGTCTACATCCAATTTTGATGAATAAAATTTGTTATTATAAAAAAAAAGATAATTTGAATTAGAGTTAAATATACTTTATTCACTTTATGTGATAATACCACATCAGCGTTGGACACATTAATTTTTGACACCATAGACATTGGAGCACAACTGTGTAAAAGGCAAATTCCAAATTAGTAGTAGGAGCCCGAGTCAACATGAGAAGTCAACTTTCACGAAAACGAACACTGTCACCCACCTGCAAATCCATTTCTCGCTTCATAATTACCGGAGCGCTGACAGAATTCCAGTCACTACCTTTGCAAATAGGAACACCACCACCACCACCACCCACAGCGCATGTTAGCTGGCCCCAGCAATCATTACGCCTGCCTCAAACCCATGCATTTAAGCCTCTCTGCTTAACCTCCACTGACATCACTCCCATTAATTGGATATGCAGCTCTACTTCCACCTATACATACACCCCTCCTACATGTCATATTATCGGAATCGTCGCCCGATCGATCTCCGGTTGGGTGCGGCGGAACTCCGGCAATCCAAAGACTTTCTATTCCGGGGATCGGACTCGATTCTCGCTGTTTCACTGATCGAAGCATGAATCCTCTGTGCTGCATTGCGCCGATGTCGGTCGAAAAAGATCCAACTGTGGTCAAGTCCCAAACCCTAAGCCAGGAGCTCGTGGTTGACGGCAACTGCTGCGGCGAGAGTGTCAGCTTTAGCAACAGCAGCAGCAATGTCATTCTGCGGAGGAGTTTGTCGACCAATGGCGGCGCTGGAGGAGGCGATCTGCAGGATGAGAAGTGCCAGGAGAGTGATGAGATCAAGAGCGTGGCTGGCATTTTGTATAAATGGGTGAATTACGGCAAGGGATGGAGGGAGAGGTGGTTTGTGTTGGAGGATGGGGTACTCTCGTATTATAAGGTGCACGGCCCGGATAAAATTGTGGTGGGTTCGGCCCGGGAGAAGGGGGTCAGAGTGATTGGGCAGGAAAGTTGGAGGTATATGAGGAAGGGTAGTAGTGGAAATGGGAGTGGAAGCGGTAACCCTCTTAGGGGGTCGGGGAAGCAGTGGAAGCCATTTGGGGAGATACATTTGAAGGTCGGTTCATTTTTCTTTTAGTAATTGCAACGTGTTTACTGTTTAGTTAATTGTTGTTTGATCTGTCATTGCATCATATGTTTGCCTCTTATAGTAAGAGCAAAGTCATTGAAACGTAGTGTACTTTTTAGCAGTGGAGCATATCAAATGGGGGTTGTTAATACACTAACCAGCATTTGAGAACAACTTGTTGCTATTCTGTAGGATTATTGATGGATATGAATTAATTGTTTAATTAAAGCTAGTGATTAGTTGGTTGGTTAAGAAAAAGGAGAAGCTCTGGACTAAAATGTGGTCACTAAAGCACTTAGACGATTCATGGTTAATGCTATTGATGTGCTGGTGCTAAGTAGGAAACTGAAGATTTTGTTGTCAGATTCGGTGGTCTTGCTCTCTTTGCTTTAATAATTTGTGAAGTAACATACTTCTATAAACAAATTAGTTCGTGCTGGCTTTTGATGGAAGTTATTGCATAATTTTAGGGCTAGAGAAGTGCTATTGGGATGTGCCAGAATACAAGTTTATGCTCTTAGGCTTACGGATTCTTATTTTTATTTGTCCCTACACTAATGCAACGTCATTGATTTATCCTCAAGTATGAATATACTGGAAGCAGATTCATGAGGTGGGGGACAATAATAATAAACTAATAATTCATTCTGTCATCATAGTAATGCAGATTATGTTTTTCATAGTTGTTTCAATTCACAAGGAGATTGATAGCAGTAGAGCTGAATACTACCTTTTTGCTGTTTTCATAATTGTTGCTTTCTGAGCTTATTCTGATGTGAACTTTCCGTTTAAAGATATTTGAATCTTTTCAGGGTAATTGAGTTGTGAACTTTTGAAGCTTCCATAATATTGTTGCACCTCATTTTTCTGAGCATTAAGCACCCAAAAAAATGTTGCACAGGTCTCTTATGTTCGCGCCAGCAAGTCCGACGACAAAAGACTTTCAATATTCACAGGAACGAAAACTCTCCACTTGCGTTGTCAATCCAAAGTGGACAGAGCTTCATGGATTGAGGCTCTTCTGGTTGCTAAAGATAAATTCCCCAGGCTATTGACAAGCAATGACTTGG
>JAYJMF010000021.1:705136-732583 GCA_036873715.1 Salvia sclarea | reverse complement strand
GTCTTCAGTCTTGGTCTTCAGTCTTCAGCCTTCCAAAACTAATCTAAAGACCAAAACATGTAGGTCTTAATAAAAATCTAAGGCATATCAAGGGAGGTTTTGGGATCATTAAAACATTATAACACATTACATATATTTTCCCAACATACATAAATATAAAAATTATTACTATTATAAATATATTAATTTTTTATAGAATGTATATAATTTTTTTGAAAAATTGAGTCAAGCTCGAGTTCGAACTCGAGCTCAAGCTCAATTTTAAGCTCAAATCGAGCTTCGAGTGAAAAAATACACGTATAGAGGCGGGATTTTAACCCAGGACCTCACAAAGGAGAATCACTAAGTGTCTCATCCTAATCAGTTGAGCTAAGCCTCCTCGACGATTTATGCTGTAAACTTGAAAGCATTTCTTGAGAATAAAATGTGATAGACAACTCCCCTTTAGGATAACTTAGTACACTAACACACTAATATTTCATTAAAGTATTATTTCATTTTTATATGATCTAAAAATTATTAATGAAAGCTTTATATTTTATAATTAAAGTATGATTGTATATAAGATGAAAATTATTTTATTACTTAAAATTATATTATGTTATTCCCATGGAAGTTGTTATCTGTCTTTCTCTAAGTGTCGAATAGAAGTTTTCATGTGCAAAGAATGTATGCAACTTCTACGAGACGAATGTCGCAATACTTGAATGTTTGTTTTCAATAATTATTCAAAACATATAATTCCATAATTTATGGCAACAAATAATGAGAAGCATTATTCTTTATAAATTATTCCTTAATAGTAATAACCAAATTTATTTTAATATGCATATCTATTTTTCATTTATCTTAAAAAATAAAGATATGATTTTGTTATAGATTGTACGTACTTATATATTTTATTATAAAATCATGTACTATTATAAAATTATTTAATAGTGACATTATATGGTATCAAAAATATTTTAATATTATACAATTAAGTTTATTGATTTACTTTAGTTTAATATAAAAATTTTGTCCTCGTAATATATATATTTAATAATTAATAATATTAATAATCCAAATACTCAAAAATAATTTAATGTTAATTAATGAATTATATTGAATGATTATATATTTGAATAAGAAAATTTTACTACATGTATGTGTGATGATTAATAGATTGATTAATTGTTCAATTTATTATTATTATTAAGTCTATTATATTAAATATTTTATCAAAAAAAATTATGAAATTATGAAATACTTTTAGAGGAAAAATATTTCTTTGATTGTTGCACTTTTATACGTATATTGTTGAATATATAGATTTGATAAAAATGAAAAAGAAAATTAAATAAGCAGAGAGCGCCATCTTGCAATTTCAAAATCCTCTCTCTCTCTCTCTCACACACACACACACACAGTGCACAGTTCCTTAATGGATGCATCTCCATGAAGGTTCTCTTGCAGCAAATCGGAAATGCTTGAGCGATTAATCGATGGAAGGGGAGCCTGACCTTCCGGCCCCACCTGCAGAGGCGAAGTTCTTAAACCCCAATCAGAGCCGTCCGATTAGCATCTACCCTGACTCCATTAATCTCAGCCGTACATTCAACTCCACCTCCACCTACAACTCCTCAGCCTCGTCCTCGTCGCCGTCGCCTCCTGAATTTGTCCGTGAGCTCCAAGCCGCCTTCAAACGACACCGTCCCATAGGTATCGTGTGTTGGTGCTACTGTGTGAATTTAATGGAGAATGTATGAATTGAGAGAATTTAGGAACTAAATACAGCAAAGTTCGTAACAAATTAGGGATTTTATGCTGCATCCTGTTATGTTAGCTTGCTGCAACAATTTGGGTGGTTTTGACTATAGACGGTTGAATATGCTGGAGTTTTTATTTTTCTACTTAGAGAATTACATTTTTGTTAGTTTCCGCTTAATCCAGTAGTGCATATAGTGGGGATCCTGCATTATGTCAAAAAACAAAGCTGAACGAGATTTTCTTTTTCAAAAGAGATGATCTTTGATGTGTTGTACCTCATGCTTTAATGTAGTATCCTAGTCCTAGAAATAAAGCTCAAGTTTTGCTTCAAGCTACCAAATGTTGATTTAGGTAGTGATTTATGAAGCATAGTGCCTTCCGTTTGTGTTACTTAATTTGAATGGAGTAAGATAAGTTTATTTGGTGTGTTATGAATTTAGCTTTGCTAAATGTTTGCGTTGAATTTGTTTGCATTCATAATTAGGTGTGATGCAGCCGAGAAGAAATGTGGTTCCTCAGCGCGAGCCTCGAAAGGAATCAAGTATAAAACCACTATCAAGATTTGATTCCAAAAAATCCAAAGAGGATATCGTGCGGAGTCAAGGATTAGGGAATTGCGATCCAAAGTCCAATGCCATGGTATATGTCAGTGGGTACAATCACGACGATGTTCCAGAAACTCCACCTTCAGAGGGGGTTACCACTGTAGATGCACATGATGTAAATATTAATCCTTTAGATACTCAGAGAGACCAGCATACTAGGCCCCAGATCAATGATGTAGTTGCTTCATCGGAAAAAGGCCCTGGGAATGCTCTAGGGGATGTTCACAGGAAGGTTCATTTTTCCAGCGACGCCATTGCCACAACTCGTGGTAATAATTTTTCCTACTTGTACAGTAACGTTTCAATGAGATCTCATTACGTTCTGCATGTTTAATTATTAGAAATGAGTGAAATAACTAAAAAATATTATGCAAATGGATCTCAAGTAGTGAGGTAACTAGGGGTTAGTACTTAGTAGCAGTTCACAATTTATAGCAGATACTGCAAATTGTCTATGCAGGGGCCGATGATCAAATGGCCACCGGAACAGGTGATTTGATGTCTCATATGGATTCACTTGCATTGACAGAAATGGAGACTGGTGTGGGCAATCAAGTGGATACTTCATCTGCTGTTAATCAGGAATGGAGAAATCATAATTTTCAAAGCATGGAAATGGAAAACAGTCTTAGATCTGAGGGTGGTATGTCTACTCTATTGGCTGGAGGGGCAATGGGTGTTCATGATCAGCTCCACCAGTTTGGAAATTTCTTACAGAATGATTCTAATAATGCTATGACACAGTCTTCACTGCTTGGATCTTCTTGTGTTACCTCAACATTGATGAACTCAAGCTCTGCTCCTATGATTAGTTCAACAACCTATTTCTTGCAATCTCAAGCAGGCGGTGCTCAATTGGGCACTCGGCCAGCTGAAGAAGCTGAAGGGCAAAGGAACATTGTGCAGCCATCATGTTCTTTATCCAAGAACGCTGGTGGAGAATCAGCTCCTCAGTCAGTCGTGACCTCACAAGCTATCAGCTCTGCTGTTGCAACAGCCATTGAAGTCAATAAATCATCTGGCCCATGTAAGGAGTTCCACACTAGTTTGCCACATAGTAATAGTGTTGCTAAAGATTCTCCTCGAGAAGACAACGGCAATTCAGCTAAAGGAGATCTTGCCAATGTAAAATCTCAACTCCCACCATCAGATGTACCTCCATCAGATATGAAATTGGAAAATTCCAAGTCAGAGAAACTAGAAAGAGGTGCTACTGGTAAAGCAACATCAACATCTCGTAAGAAGGGTTATGATCCTGACTTATTTTTTAAAGTTAATGGGAAGCTCTATCAAAGACTTGGCAAGATAGGTAGTGGTGGAAGTAGTGAGGTCCACAAAGTCATATCATCAAATTGCACAATTTATGCATTGAAGAAGATAAAACTTAAAGGCCGTGACTATGCCACTGCATTTGGATTCTGCCAAGAAATAGAGTACTTGCACAAACTGAAGGGGAAGAACAACATTATTCAGCTTGTTGATTATGAGGTACTATATCAGCTACTAGCTATGAGCTTTTTATCACTTGGAACATGATAGGCCAAAGCATGTAATTTGAATATCAACAATAAATTTACATTTCAGGACATTTTTGCATGCTGAAAGTAAGCTTGAATAAAAGCAGTCCTGAGGGATACACATTTATGAACTGTTGCTAAGATTTATGAAACAATTGGTGAGAAAGTTGATCCGAGAAACTAAAATGCTAGTATAGAAAAGGTCCCATGCTTAGACATAAAATGGTCTTTTAGAAGCAATGAAAGCTTTTGCTGAAGTTTATATTTTGATGTGAAAGAATTTATTGTTTCGAAAACATTATGCATTTTCTCTTCTTCGTTTTCTCTTTGCCATCCTATTTTCTCTGATTGCGGACGAATACTATATGTATGGTTACAAATAAATACAAACTTACGTCTAATTTTATTCTTAGGTGACAGATAAGAATTTACTCGAGGAAGTTATGCATGGTTCGATCAGTAATAAGGAACGCAAGGTTAGAGATGATGGGTTTATATACATGGTACTTGAATATGGAGAAATCGATTTAGCACACATGCTAGCTCAGAAATGGAAGGAACTGGATGGTTCTGATACAACCATAGATGAGAACTGGCTCCGCTTTTATTGGCAGGTCCTTCATGAAATCCATTCCTTCATTTGCTTCATTACCTCTTAACCATTACCAATGATTAAAGCTAACATCCCACTTTGGATATCTTGATGCAGCAAATACTTCAAGCAGTAAACACTATTCATGAGGAACGCATCGTGCATTCTGACCTGAAGCCAGCTAATTTTCTTCTGGTGAGTGGCTCCCTGAAGCTGATAGATTTTGGGATCGCCAAGGCTATAATGAGTGACACGACAAACATTCAACGGGACTCACAGGTTTCCTTCTATTACTTAGCGATTCTAGTTATCTCTGAAAAGTAGTTTATATGCCAGAAAGTCATTAAATCCATAACAACACGATTATCTCTTTTATAAGAAAAAGAGTATTGAAAAAAATCTCTTTAAGATCTTCCAAGTCTTCAGTCTGGCTAATGTAATGTACTATCTTGATTTGGGACATTCATGCATAAACATTTGTATTTCGAATGTGCTTCATTTGCTAACATCATGTGATATTGCAGGTCGGGACCCTAAGTTACATGTCTCCTGAAGCATTTATGTGTAACGAGACAGATGCTAACGGAAACACAATAAAATGTGGCCGTCCATCAGATATCTGGTCACTTGGTTGCATCCTCTACCAAATGGTCTATGGACGAACGCCTTTTGCAGAATACAAAACTTTCTGGCAAAAATTCAAAGTCATCACTGACCCAAACCATGAGATCATATACGAACCTCTTCCCAACCCGTTGCTTCTGGATCTTATGAAGAAATGTCTTGCTTGGGACCGGAATGAGCGTTGGAGGATTCCTCAACTACTCCAACACCCTTTTCTCGTTCCTCCAGTTCCACCTAAATCACCTAGCCCCCCTGAACAACTTTGTACATTAATGGTTCAACTAATTCCTGAATCAACTGCAGACGATCAAAAGAGTGCGAAGCTATGCTCTGAACTTCAAGGCATGCTGACGGGACCAAGAGCGCTTGTATCAAGAGACCAGTTTCAGAAGTTTTTGCAAATTCAACTGTTTGCTTTGAGCTCCATGAACAGTTAGCTAGCTTGTGAAGAAACTTGAAGACCGGATCAATGCTTCATTTTCTTCAGCAGATTTAGAGTTGTTTATTTTTGTGACATTCTTATTGAGGTTTAGGTGCCCATTTTGTTGAGCTTTCATTTCTTTTTGTGCTGATTTGGAGATCAACCATTTGTGGAGTGGAAAGCATTGCCTTTGTATTATATATATAGATATATATAGAGTTTTTGGTGTTAAAGACAAATGCCACCATCACCATCATCACAAGTAAGCTATCCTTTCATGTTGTAGTTGCAGTTCTCATTTGTTGGATTAAGTTTTTGGTGTAATTTTTTTGAACAAAATTTATAGAATCGACTTTATCAGTTGATTTGAATTATGTGTTGTTATCTGCTTCGGTTAGAATGCCATTAAAAAGGGAAGTAAATAGAGATATATTATTAAATCAATCACTTGCAACTTGCAAGTGACTGCATTGTTTTATGCATTTTTTGTTTTCACAATTTAGGAACTAATGATATTCCCATAATACCCTATCATTTTATATTGAAATGGGCAAGTATAATCCTCAAATATATTCAATTTATCAAAAATATCCTGAATTTTAATAAATATTTTTAAAATCCCAAACTATCAGTTTTTTATCAATAATATCTTGAATTTGAAAAAATAAATTTCTAAGCCCCAATCTATCATCTCTTTATAAAAAATATCTCGTGCTCATTTTTAGATTGACTAAGAAACTCAAGTATACATGTCAAAAAATTGATTTTTCTTCAAAAATATCCCGCATTCATTTTCTGACTCATTGAGAAACCCAGGTATACACGTTGAAACAATGGTTTTTCTTCATTATTCAATGCTTCCAGAGTCGAAAAATGAACGCGTGATATTTTTAATACAGGCATATAATTTGAGGTTCAAAAAATTATTAATTAAGATTCAAGACAATTTTGATAAAGTGAATAAAGCTTAGGGTTTAAAGTGATACTAACCTTTTTGAAATTATATATATATATAAAAAAGTAATTTATATTCTAAAAATAAATTAAACCAGAGTAAAAGATTGCATCCTGCTTTAACTACTACAAACGAATGAGATTTAGATGCCACATTGAAGGAAACACAATAAACTTATAAGTTATAACATCAATTTTCCTGCACCTTTAACAAGTGAGAAACGATAACTACAAATGCATATGCTATTTGAACATTTAGTAACCAAGAACTTAAGCTTTTAAAATTTTCTGTTCTTCTCCACCATGATTGGTATACATACATAAAATACCATTTTAGCAACACGATTAACAGTAACACAATCTAGCAATGACTGTCGAAAATCTAGCCGTTCGTTAGCAACAATCTGCAGCAGTCAATGTCGAGGTTCAATCTTCATCTCGAGGATGAAGCTTGTACAGAGCCTCCGCACGAGCTTCCGCCACCTTTATCGCAAGTTCCACCATGAACGGGCTCTTTGTTCCATGAGTCACTCGCAATATGTCCAAGGCTTTCGTTAGTGATCTAACTGCTGATTCCGTCTCTCCCAGCAACCTGCAGATTCAAAAATATGTCGACTCCTGTAATAAACAATAAGATCTTGGATAGACTCATAAAGAGGCCGACGGGAGCATAAAAGGAAATCGTTACCATTCAAATTTGCCACACATGTAATATTGTAGACCAATCAGAGGATAAGATTTTGGATAGACTCCTGCATGAACAAAGGGATGTTTAAGCCATGAAACGAAGAAGGGGGAAGAGTTGTACCAAAAACGTTAGTCGAGTAATAGAAGCTACAACAGCACACATGATCATTCAGAAAGCAACTTATATGAAGATCTTCTAATGCAGAACTAAAAATTAAGCAAGCTTAGCTGCATTGTGCTTCGTATCATATCGTCAACTATCAATTTAAAACATCTTGGAATGATCTCTAGAAATGAAAACCAGCAAATATTATGTATCCGCGTTCATCTAAAGCGTATTCATGCTTGGAGAAGCATTAGGTAGGTAAATGAGTTACGTACTCTCATATGCCGGAATTGTCAATCTGCAATATGAAAGTGCTTGCCTCCAATCCTGCAGCTCCATAAATATCTAAAGAAAAAGGGGTTTTCCAATAACAATTAGTAAAATAACATGGAGTAGTCTGTTGTGGCAAAAAAAGGAATCGACCTTCCCGTGTTTTCAAACATTCTCCAAAAAGAGAAACATTTTACTAAGCAACAAAGCCAAGTGGTGAGCTATAGTTTTCATTTTAGCATAACTCATCCAAGAAAGGAGCAGCCAAGATTCTCCTTGGTTCATCTCTCGAATTAGTAATTTGACTTCGTAATACAGTTGAAAAAAGAATGACGTCGAAATGGTATTTAGCATGTGATGAGCAGATTCATTCAAGTGGTACACAACTCTAGAGTTCATAAATATAATTGGAGGCTCTTAAAAGCAAAGGATACTATTAAAAGTAAAATTGATTGAACGTACCTTAATAAGAGTCTCGCGATTGCGCATAAGAGTGACTGAGAGAGGTTGGTACAACTGTAGTTCCAATAGTTCAATCGTCTTATAAGACTCAATTGCCTGAGTCATAACTGAATCATTTTAAGGATTCCCATTGCTTCTCATCTCTTCAGTTTGACTTCCATATAAAAGTATTGACAAAAATCGGAGTTTTTATCAACTACCTTATTAGAGATGAAAAATGCACTAAACTAAATCAGAAAGTTCAACGGATACGGCCAGAAGAAAGTGACATGGAAGCAATCTCTGATATTGATTCCACTTCTTTAGCGAGGTTAATTATTTCTCCGTGCTCCCGAAGAAGTCCACATTGCTGGCAAATGAACCCTTTCTTATCTGCCGTTAAATAAGAGAGACGAGCAAAATGAGTTCTGAACTATACAGAAACTCAAAAATTAAGATAACAGCATTCTCTACCAGAGTTGCGTAGAAGAATTCCATCGCATTGACTATCCTTGCACCTATAACCTTCCAGAATTGCACTTTCTAGTATATCATCAAATTGTCCCTTAGGCATGAAACTAAACTAGTTCAGAAGACAAGAAAACAGAGGATGTAGTCTCAAATTCGTTAAGGAATTTTTCCAAGAAACAGGGAGGGGATGTTCCATGTACCAATTTTATGCAGCGAGAACAAGCACACCGGAAATAGTACTGTTCTTTAAGAGCCTTCTGCCTAGTGAAAGTGCTTCCAGCAATATCCACGTAACTGATTAATACCTTCAAAAGGCCGTAACAATGGTGTATGAGAATTCACATTGATAACATAACAACTTTCAGCACTCGAAAACTTGCAGATGACATCAAATAACATGGTATTATTGGGTGTTTACCTCGGTACCTTTTGGTATATGCTGCATAGCCCGCACAACTGCAACTCTTCCCTCAAATACTAGAACAGAATTTGGTAAACAGCTAAAATAGCAAGAAGCAAGAATTAGTTATAAATGTCAATGTGGCAAGGCTGTGTGAGATAGAAAATACCTGTGATTTATGATCGATATGACAGGATACAGCCCTGTTCCAAGGGGCCTCAATTCACCGTCACAAACAGAATGCGCATTGCATGCTAGCTGGTTGTTGAAAATAAGAAGGGGATGTCAATTAAATCTCCCTAAATGAAATATATGAGCAGAGACAAACTAGAAATAAAAATAACAAAAAAAAGATCTGATCTTTAGCTCATTAGATATTAGATACCTTAGAAAAATTTTCTGCAATCTCTTTGACATTGATCTGAGAATCAGGCCACTGGAGTATCAAATTGACAAGATTAGCCATCTGAGCATACAGCAGTAGCTGCTTCTCATCGATATCTGACATATCTATTGTAGTTTTGTTAAGAATACAATAGCCACAGAAGTTCTTTGTAGCATAGAATGCATAAGTTTGGACTAACACTAAACAGTATACACTATACAAGGATACGAGAAACCAATGCTTCCACATACTCGTAACTTTCTGTTGCGGAAGTTGGGATGATCTAGCAGCAATAAAATAATCAACCATCATTAGGCTCGTTGCAATAATCTGCAAGTGTTGAGCATGAATACTTTACCCCTCAAAGGAGTAGAACTTCAGAAAGATGGTAGAAAAAACTGAAACAATTGAGCACATATTTATGATGAAAACAGAACACCTTCATATTATACGACATAACCATCTCCTGTCCAACTTATTTTTTTCCCTCAGATACCGAAATTGTCTAATTCCATTATAGATAAACTTCTACACATAAGTTTCAGAGTTGAGATTTGCCCATGTGTTTAATTTGATTTGACGATGTGCTTAAAAAGGCACGCATTAAGCTATCCAAAACGCACTCATGAATCAGAATTAACATTCAGTTTAGCCAGAGACGCAAATAACATAATCATGATATGCAAAGGCAGGGAGAGGTGAAAGCCTTCTTCACCTCAATGATGGGACATTAGGCATTACATCCATTTACATTTTTCTTCATCAACCTCGTCTTCTTGATCCAAAATCCTAATCTACAAGTCTAACATGGGAATTTGCTAGATAAGTCAGAGCCTTCAAGCACCCACTCACCTTCTGAATTTCCAGCTTTCGCCGTATACAAAGCTTCACCATCAAACGCAACGAAGGCGTGAGTGATTTCACTCTTTCCTTGTCGACCTTCGACAGCACCCTGCATTCTGCAGAATGCAGCTTCCAATCTGACTTCTGAAAGTGATCACAAATGCAGCAACTCACCACAAAAATACAAGAATTCCAGAAAAATCATTAAAAAAAATAAACTCCAGTTCATTCTTTTCAACCCAGGATTACACCAATCATCACTACTTTCACCTGACATTTGCTGCTACAATACCAAACAACATGGCAACCAGAGCATATCTTCAGGTTGCTTGATGAGAAGCACCACTCACACTTCGACAGGGGCGATTCTTTGTTCTTGTTTGGCACACAAACATATGGATTCTCACTTAATATCACTTCCCCTACAACTCAATACAACCCAAATCAGATTAAAACTTTATACTTATTTAAAAAAAAATAAAAAAAAATCATGAAAGTCTTAAAGAAGAAGAAGAAAAAAGAGGCAACTTTTTTCTTGAAAAACCTGGGGAGAAATCACGCGCGGCGAAAAGACAGCGGCCCTTTTCCGGAAGCGTCGAAACTGTTAAACTTTTGTCGTTTAATGCCTTCTGTAGTTCTTCCATTAACGCAGAGCTCGAATTCTCTAGTGTGTGCAGTTGCAAGACTGCGCCGTTTTGGTAAAAGTGAGTACCCAATACCGAATTCGGGTCGGGTCGGGTTGGTGCCCTAATCAGGTAGGGCACCCGAATTGGTTAAATTACAAATTCTCTCTCAATTTCTCAATTTTCCGCATGAAAATGGAAAAATCCCTGAAATAGCTCTGAAATTGTTATCTCCGCCTACTCTCTACCAGTCTCCCATGCTCTTTCTAACGACTTCACCTCGCTTTCTCTCTCTAAGAAGACCTCTTTCGTTTCTCTCTCTTAAAAACCTCACCTTGTCGCCGAAGAGTCTCTGCATATTATCAAGTATACTTCATCAACTTCCGCGATCAGTCTTTGCATTTGAGCTAATTTTATTTACTGCGTCGCTAATTTTTTGGTGTCAGAAATGGAGTCGGAATCACCTACGAAGCTCGTGCTCTGCGGAAAATCGGCTGCGGAAGATGAATTGGCGCGGTGTTTGAAGACGAACGACGCGTTGAAGCTCCCTGATGGAGCTCCGGTGACTGTGTGTTTGCGTTCGGAGACTGAGAGTGAGAGTGCTGGTAACGACGACGCTTTTCGTGTGGATTCGTACATGAATTCTATCTCGACTTCTCGCTTCGGAAGGCTGCTCGTTTACTCTCCACGATTAGCCTCCACGCATGATGTAGTTGCTAAGTAAGGCTTCCATTTTATTGCATTTTTGGTTGATTGTTGAAGGAAATGTGGTTTGTGTAAATGAATTCTATTAGTATTGTTTTGGTTTAACTTTTTGCAGTAATTTCGGTGAATTGCCTATTGGTTCTGTGTGTGTTGCTGATGTGCAGTTTAAGGGCAGAGGTATTTTACTCTGTTTTTATGGTGTGGCGTTGGAATTTATTTATCCATATTGTATGTAATTCCTTATTACATCTGGCTCGGTTTTGAAGGTCGATCGAAGAATGTATGGGAGTCACCGAAGGGTTGTCTTCTGTTTTCGTTCACGATACAGATGGAGGATGGGAGAGTGGTGCCACTTGTGCAGTATGTGGTTTGTCTGGCTATGACTGAAGCAATTAATGATGTCTGTCGAAGAAATGTAAGTTCTTTTACTGAGTGTCCATTTGAACGTAAGATAGAACCCCGTTCGTTTAGTCATGGAGTGTCGATTCCCCATCCTGTTTGCGTATTTCATGATAAAACTATTTAGCGGTCCGCGAAAAGTTATAACTGAGGATCTTTTCTGCAGGCTAAGCATGTGAAACAGTGATCACCTTTTAAGATATGTAGAAGTTGATAGCTATAAAAAGGAGACACACCTTCAGCAGTCGTACTTCTCTAGAGGAATAAGTTAGGCTCATGAAGATTTTGCATTTTAACTTTGAGAAGTAGCCTGAAATTGATAGTTTATTAGAACTTCAGTTTAACAGATTATCAAGATATTGTTTTAGATATTCTAAATGAATTTATCAAGATATTGTTTGGATCTTGATTGAAGAATATAAACTATATATTTAAACTATGGAATTTGATTCATAGTTCTGGTAAATTCAATCTAGTGCCCGCGGTGCTGAGCAGGTTGAGAGGCCGTTGTATCTTTTTCTGTAGAGAATCTGTTAGGGGTTGTCTAGAATCTGTGTTTTTGCTTCCTTTAAAACTGAGGTATATCTGTCAGTGATTTAGCTAGATTCTGGCTGCTTTGGATTGTTCAATCATAATGTTTATCTGTTGATTAGTTTTGAAATCTCAGTTTCCAGTTTACTGTGCATATCTGTCGCTTCTTCATCTTTTTTCCTACTTCCTTTTTTGTAATTCATATCTGATACTGTACCATTTCAGGGAATGCCTTTACTAAATGTCCGGATAAAGTGGCCAAATGATCTGTATTTAGATGGTCTTAAAGTGGGTGGCATTTTGTGCACATCAACATATAAGTCTAAAAAGTTTAATGTCAGTGCTGGTAATACTCTTCTCCTTGACGGATTGTTAGCAGACAGATACTCCATCAATTTTAATGCTTGAAAAGATTCACTCTTTTATTTCTGTCACACCCCCTTCCCACCTATTGAAACTGAGTTACAAATGATCTTGTTACTGTGTGGTATAACATTAAACGATCTTCAAAAATTGCAAGGATTTCCACCTGAGTTACTCTTATTGTTTTTTTTAGGAGTTGGCTTGAATATCGATAATCAAAGACCAACAACATGCTTGAATGCTGCTCTGCAGAGGTTGGGATATGCCGCGAACCAATTACAACGTGAAGATATCATAGCAGCCTTCTTCAATAAATTTGAGGTCTTCCACGATATCTTCCTTAGCCAAGGTGATCATTATCCCCTTATCCTCGCTCTACTACTTTGTTACAGTTTTTTCTTTATTTTGCCCTGACAAGTGCTAGTCCAATTTAACATTGGACTTGACTTCCATAATATATTCTCATTCAGAGTATTGTTTCAACATAAAAAAAATGCTGGTGTATTGGCATGATCTCTTTGTTCAGGTCTTCTGAAGGGCTTTCAGTTGAATTAAAGTAAAAAAATTCAAAACAGTGAAAGTGTAGTTTGTGCTTTGATTTTTGAATGAGCAAACTTATCTCATGAGAGTATCTGTGCTCAAAGGTTTTATTTTTTAGCAACAAAGAGCAGATCTTGTCAATATCATTATGTTTGACACAAATTTAATGTTGAAGCCACTCTTTTAATGCATTTGGATTTGAATTTGCACTTTCATGTGATTACATATTGAAATCTCAATCCAATAAAGCAAAGGTGGTTAATTTGTCATGTAGGCTTTCAGGCACTGGAGAACCTCTACTGTAAAACATGGCTTCACAGGTGAGACTATAAAGTAGTGATTCTTGGCACTGGTCATACTGATTAGTGATTATGGCTGTGAAAGAAATCCCATGTTGACATTCAATATTAATGGAAATAGTTGTATCCTATTTTACTAATTATATTTGTATATAGTATTATTCTTGATATTAATATTAGTAAAAAATTGACAAGAAATAAAGTTATGATATTTTTTATATTTCTAGGTTATTTTTCAAATGTTGTAATATATCTTCTGATCATGGTTTGATATTTGTTACCAGAGACTAACTGACATCAATGTTTACAAAGATACTTACCGGATTTTTTTAATGGAAATTCTATGACATCCATATACCCTGCCCATGAAAATGGGAAATAGCATGAAAAGATCTGATGTGTTCATCTCTGTTTATGCCTACAAAAGTTCATGCTTCCACAAACTAAAACTTAATGAACTTATATCTTGTGCTCTAAAATGCTGAAGTTTGAAATAAGGAAAGGAAGTGAAGAAGTACAATAAATATATTACAAAAAATTATTTGCATTGTTTCTTTTAATTTTGCAGCAGAGGTACATTTATGAAATATAAAATTAGGCCTATGGCTACAACCACTAATGCCGTTGTCTCTTGTTCTGTCATTACTAAGACCACCTATATGCATATGTAAATTGCATATGTAAATTGCACACGTAAAACTGAAACAAAAAGGGGGTCACATCAATTGATTACGTACAATGTAACTGTCAATGATCTTTGATTATGATAACCACAAATTCCTTACAAGAATTATATATAGAGTTTCCAATTATGTTAAGATGTAGCCTGAATATTTATTAATAAGTTTCTGGTCATTTTGAGAAATGCTATTATTTACAAATGAGTGCTTAATAGTGAACTATCTGCATACTGCTGCCTCTCTTTTTGCTTCTTATTATGTAAATTGCATGCAGTGGACAGCGAGTTACTGTAGTGGAAAAGAATGAAAGTGAAGACCAAGTTTCTGAAAATGTTGTCACAATCCAGGTGAATATAGTGGAAAATTGTTCGCAAAATTTATCCTTGCATCTTATTTGAAAAGCTCCTCAATTCACCACAAAATTGATTTTGCTTTGGCCCTTGAGCAATTTCCGGAGGCTACTATAATCCCACTTTTTGAACTTCTATTAACTATCTCTAACTTAACATGAAACAAGATAAGGTGAATATTTGGTTTGTTCAAAATATAGTAGTGTGCAATGTAGGTGGATTAAGGATTTGCAAATTTAATTTGATTTGTAGTTTCATATTTGATTTCTTTTCAGCTGAACAATCTGGAATAAATTTACACTTGAGCAACATTAGTGTTAGAATAATTATTACAGTGATAATATATTGAAGAAAGGGAGCAACCTGTTAGTTCCATCCACTGAATTGTCATTATAGAGGGGCCACTTCACTGAGTGCTCTTTTCTGAAGGAAGATAAAATGCACGTTTTAAGAGAATCCTAGCTTGCATTTTTTAGACATTAAGTTGTGAAAGTTTGTAACACAGCCTTTTATTTTTCTCATTCCCCATGCTTCTTTTTCCCTTTTGTGTTTACTTTTACTTTCATTTGTTCGCTGATGCACATAAGAGCAACACAGATGATGGGATACCTATTATTTTTGTTTACAGAAAATATCTCGAGTTCGGAAGAAATAGCCAATTTGGTATCAACAAGTATTCACAATATAGTTTCACACAAATGTATGCAACTATGATCTTTATTCATTATTGGAGGAGTAGAAAGTGAATTCTAGCTTTTCAGTTTTACAGGATTTTCTTGTCATCTGTTAATCCTTGAAGTTGACATTAGGTGCAAATTAGAGCTCTGCAGTAGTTGGCCTACTGGTCAAAAACAGATAGCCAGTCAGTATCTGGTCTTCGAGTAACTTTATGGATTTCCATTAGTAACCAATAATATTGTACTATAATTTTGTGCTTGTAACAATTTTATGTCCTTCTACTGCCTTACTCGGTGCTCCTCCTGTTGATTTTTTCATATTCTTAAATATTACTCCCTCCGTCCCACGAAACATGTTACATTTCTTTTCAGCACGGAATTTAAGGAGTTAGTGTTAGTATTGTAAGTGAGTAGGTAATAAAGTGAAAAAGTGATAAGGGAGTGAAAAGGGGAAGTAATAAGGGGTGCAATTAGTTAAGATAATTGTACTTAAAATCCCTTATTTTTTTCTAATCTTAACCCAAAATAGAAATATAACAAGTTTCGTGGGACGTACTAAAAAGGAAAACGTAACAAGTTTCGTGGGACGGAGGGAGTAATAAGGTATGGGAAACATGCTTGGAACTAAAATGAGCTAAATAGTAATTGAAACCCACAAATGATAAATATTAAGAGGTACCTTTTGGAGTATTAGTCCCAAAATGAGCAAAAGGATTCTTTCGGCTGTTAGAGCCTAGTGAACAAGAAAAGATACAGCCGAATTAAACACCTTGTATCCAAGATATACTTGCGAAGATAATAGATTAAAATAACAAATCTTTTAGGAACTAGGAAGAACTTCCATTTATCCCATAACTTCTTGAAATATTTGCAAGAAATTTATGTCAACATGAATATCACTTAAATAGCATAAAAAGAAAGGGGAGTTTCGAGAGTAAGAAAGAAGCTAGGAAAATTACCGAGAATCAGCAGAAGAAGAAGGGAGCAGGGCCCTGCTTGACATCACCATTTTCAGCACCATACTGCAAGACTCTGCAGATCCACTGACAGCTCCCAGCCCGGACCACCATTTTCCTTGACCTTGCCACCGCAGCCTCAATGGCAGCCTTGAACCTTGCTTGAATCACAGTCTCATCCACATCTCAAAGGTAAAGTAGGATGATTTTCAACGGTGGGGATTTCCTTCCCAATCATTGAGGACGGAGAAGATGATCAAGCTTGGATTCGAAATTTTGGCCTCTTAGAACTCAACAGTCTTGAGCCAATAAGGGGAGAAGAGCAAAATTGGTGGAATGGGAGAGATCAATTCAAACAGTTTACTTATCCTGTGTCTGGATAATACAAGTAAACTATTCAGGATTCTGCATTTAAAAGAATATAATTCTAAAAGTTTAATAATCTACTTAACTAAATTAAGAACATACATAATATATGTATAAAAGATTAAAAATTGTACAAAAATGTAGTCACAATATTATCTACTCAAATTCTTCAATAGATTCTGTCATTCATCAAATGTGGATTTACCCCTACAAGAGTCGAGTGTATAAATTGTACACTCAATCAGAAAACTCAAGCAACTTCTGCTAAAACATCCTCCAAGAACATAATTTAAGACCATACACAATTACAGTGCAAGTGAAGTTTTAATAAACAATTATGGGCATAAAAGGTGGATAAAGACATACAAAACTCACAAGATTGGTGATTGAAGGAAGACTAATACCGGATAATACAAGTAAACTTATCAGGATCTGCATTTAAAAATTATAATTCTAAAAGTTTAATTGATACCTACTTAATTAAATTAAAACATACATAATAAATTATATATGTATAAAAGACAACACAAAGCACTGTTAAAAATTGTATAAAAATGTAGTCACAATGTTATCTTCTTAAATTCTTCATTTGATTCTGCCACTCATCGAATGTAGATTTAACCCCCAAAAGAGTCGAGTGTATAATTGTAATATTGTACACTCAATCAGAAAACTAAAGCTACTTGCAAAAGCATCCTCCCAAGAACATAATTTAATAAGCATACACAATGACATTGCAAGTGAAGTTTTAATACACAATGATGAGCTAATAAAGGTGGATAAAGACATCCAAAAATCACAAGATTGGTGCTTGAAGGAAGAAAAGTACTGGACATACATTGGAAAATACTGATCATTTACACAATGGGAAAAAGACTGCCAAAAAAACTGTCTATATTAATAGATTAATGATACTTACAATTCCTTTAAAGAGCACCTCCAATCTTCTCATGGACTCTGGGGATCTGGGACTTTGGTGCCATAAGAAAAATAAAGTTCTTTCACTTACTTTGCTCAACACACTGAAACAATAGCATCGAATTCCTCATCAGAGCTTGATCTTCCAAAGTCCACAACATTCACATTATCATTTGATGAACTGAAACTAGCGTAGGCACCAAAACCCTGTTCATCAACCAACACCACCTCGTCCTCTCTAGGTAACAACCCCGAATTTCTCATCTCAGAAAAGTGGTCAGCTAAAACAGAGTCAGGGGTTTGACAAAGAAGTTTTTTCATCGCTCTGAATGCATGATAGTCCATGGCAATATTTGCATCAATCATTTCTTTCAGGATGTATTTAACGATATGGATATCCCTATCCTTGCAGAAACCAGAGAGTAACATGTTATACGTCCGCCGGTTTGGCACTACCTTCATCTCCTTCATATGGCTAAACATACTGTAAGCTTCTCCTACCCGGCCATCTCTAATGAGTCCATCAATGGCAACATTGTATGACAAAGCATCAAGTGGGAACTTTTCTGCACTAGCTTTCGCGAATATTTTCATAGCTTTGTTAAAACTACCTGATTTTGCAAGCGCGGTAATGACTATAGTATGTATGCGAGCATCAATACCTGGATAGTTGTAAATAATTCCATGGTATACATTCACTGCCTCATTTAACCTACCCAGACTGCACAATGCACTTAAAACCCCAGCAAAACTATATTTGTCTGGTAGAAACCCTCTTTCTATCATGTCATCATAGAACTCAATAGCACCCTCTGGATAACCAGACTTGCAGAAATAGCTTAGGAGGCAATTGCAGACCACCAAGTCAGGTTCCACTGCAAGTCCACTCGTAACTAAAGGTAGAAGAACATACTGTCTAGACAAATTTATTGCAGTTACAAGAGAGGAATAAGTATAAACATCCGGCTTTAAACTTAGATCTCTCAAACTAGAGAAAACTTCAAATGCACTCTCGTAACACCCAATCTTAGATAGGCAATCAATCAATACATTACATAGCACAAGATCAGGAAAACAACCTTTGGATTCTAGAGTCCGAAGGAGTTCAAATGCCTTTCCAGGCATCCGAGATTCTAAAAATGCTTTGATCAATGATGTGCAAGTCACAACGTTTGGTGAACAACCAACCGCCACCATTTTTTCGAGAATATAAGCTGCAGCCTCGATGGAACCCGACCTGCAGTAACCATCAATCAATATACTCCACACATTCACAGAAACAGGTGCACCCAAAACCACCATCATTCCAAGCAGCTGTGATGCCTCCTCCAACCTCCCAAATTTGCAGAAACAATTTAACACCAATGTATAGGTCTCAGGGTTCATAAAATACCCTTTCAACAACATACACCTTAAGACACTGTTAATCTTATCAACCTCATTGAGCCTGCACAAATTACAAATGGAAATGTTGAAACTCAAAAAGTTTGGGGCCTGAGTTCCCTTCAAAAAACTGAGGGCTGCATCAACGCTCCCTATCTTGAACAAGACATCCAGAACAATGTTTCTTACATAAGTATTCGGAACATAACCATAACCATACATCATTTCAAAAGCCTCTAATACCATATCATACATGGCTCCACGCCAGTAAATCCTCATCATAAGCAACAATGTCTGTGCCTTTGTGAAGCAACCGATGCTCTCCAATTCCTCAAGAATGCCTCTCAAAGTCCCATATCTGTGGGTCAAGTTAGAAACTACACCCACCATGTGATGAAAACTGGGCTTATCATGAAAGTAATTTGGCTGACGTGCACACCATAGGAAAAAGCTGAGTGCCACTATATCAGAAGGGCAGTTTTGCAGAGTGGTCAACACGGTTTGAGGAGAGAGAAAAGTTGTTTTAGCACCTTGCTTTAGTATTTCTTGATTGACAGAAGCTTTGAAGGCGAATTTTTCACGATTTTTATCTTTGGGGCAGTTAATTGGTGAAGCTAGTTGGTGGACTAAAGCGAAACAATGTGATTTGGACGGAAATTTGAACCTCCGTCTACATATTAATTGAATCATCGGTGGAAGCCTCCAGTTTTGCTAATGAGAAACGTGCGTGCAGGTGGAATAAAGCGATTGCGAGGGTGACAACATCAGTCTGGGAAACTATCATAGACAAAAGAAAAAGAGTAAAAAACTGGTGCTTTAGGTATAATGCAGGCACACTTAGAGATGAGTGCAAATAAGGCTAATACAGATGAATAAATTGTATCTAACATTTTATATCTCATAGGAGTATGTAAACCAGCACATGTATTAACGATCAGCACATGAATTAAACAGAAACATCCATTTCAAGAAATTCTGCAGAGGTTCGGAAAACTAGGGATGAGGCAATTGAGATAGATGCAACAGAGAGAGTGATTAACTTACCTAATTGCAAATGGTGGCGCCGGCAGACTACTGAAGGGCGGCGGAGTAGCAGAAGCTCAGACGTGTGATGCGAGCTAGGTGTGGACTGGGAGAATTCCTGAGAGGAAGTGTTAGGGAGAAAGACAATGCGGCGGTGGTGGCGGCTGAGGCTCGACGTGTAAGGTTTCTTGCGTTGTTTGCGTTCGCATTAAAGCCGGTAGAGGAGAGGTACCTTTAATTTAAATAACTTAATAATAATTATAATTAAATTAAATATAAAAAGAGGGAAAACCCCTACATAATTCAATCTCTCCCCTGAGTCGCAAAAAGAATCCCTCGCCGTGGCGCTGCCGCTAACCCAATCGGAGCATCGCCCTCGCTGTCGCTGCTCGTCTTGTCGCTTGCCCTGCGTTCTTCCGCCCAGGCCCAGCCCACTAACATTGCGTAATCTCTCACTACGCAGCTGCAGCTTCAGCTGCAAAATTCATCTCTCACTAGGAATAGAGAATTGAATTATCCATAACTTTAGTTCGAGAAGCTCCGAATATTACTTATTACCTATCTCACCGCAGTTTGTTTTCTTCAACTATATTTCTCACTCTTTGATCCTCAACATTGTTTAGTTCTATATTATGCTCCATTAATAATTAAGGATTTTTTCAGGAATTCCACTAATTATTGTAAAATTGATTTTGCAGAGTGAGCTTTCTTCAGGGGCTTGTGTAAATCTGTAAATGGATCCTAAGCACTCTGGAAACGTTCTCAAGTATATCTTCTTTATCTGATCAACCTATTCTTTGCTTGCTTAATTTCTTGTTTTTATGCTGAAAAAGGGGAAACTTTTTTGGTTTGTAATTATTGGCAGGCATTTGGAGAAGCAAAAGGAGCTTTTGATGGATGCATACAGGTCAATGTCTCATGAATTGCATAGAATCCAGGTGCTCTGTTTCATCTTTATTTCAAACTTTGATTCTCCTTAACATTACTCTCTTTGTGGATGGGATTTGTGAACATGCTATATTCCATTATTATACAATGCAGCCTAATTTGAATGTGATTCTTGAAATTGTTTGTTGTGTCATGCAGGCATTGATGCTATTAAAATTATTAATTATGGAATGTTGTATATATACATCGTAAAGAAGAGGTGCTGACTTATGTTGTAACTGTAGGTAGAGGAAGAAATGTTGATGCGCAAGTATTACGAGTTTATGACTGCTCAAGAGAAGGTATATTTCTTGCTTCCCTTCAAAATGCATTACTATTTTGCGTACGCATATTTCATCAGTATGGATTTTTCGGAAGTTCTGTATTATGTATTGCTTTAGGCTTTCAGATTGCTGTTATAACATTGAACTGAATTGGATAAAAATCTTGTGTGGTGTTGAACTCGGGGAGCAAAAAATGCAACTGTTCTGCATCTTTATTCTTTCTTGCATATTCTGTTCATGGTGTGAGTGCAAATTGTAGGCTGGTTATTCATTGATCTAAATAAAATCATCGAGTCATAGTGTTTGTTAAGATTATGAGTTCTGAGTTCTCATCAAGCCCTTTTCTTGATGTGTTGAAGAATCGAAATGAAAATATTATAGATGCAGTTTGATATATAAGGGCAACCATCATTACATGAACTTTGGCAGAAAGATAGATGTATCCCTTCTCTAAACATTCAGCCAAGTAAAGGAATCTCAAGAGCATTTGGGGTTCAAATGCTACTTGCATATATGGCTGAGAATTTTTTCTAGCTTGAGCATGTTGGAAATGTCATATCAAGATCCAATGTTAACCGGACAATAAGAAGTCATTTATATTTAGATTAGGGAAAGCACGTGTCTGCATCAGTATGAATATATTAGATCTCAGCTAGTATACACTATACAGGATGCCATAATTTGAAGTTAAGAGTAACTCCTATAGTATTATGTTAATTTGTGTCACACATTCTAAATTGATATTTACTGGAGATTTTTAACATTTGGTATCAAAATGTGCTTTCTGCAGAAAACTAGTGCGGATGCAAATTCCAACGAAGAACCTAGTGAATCTGCAGAATTGGATGTTGCTAGCAGGGAAGAACAATTATGAACCCCATCGATATGTGCGGCTTCATTGATTGGCAGAAGTATTCCTCAGAGTAGTTTACAAGCTTGTTTCTTAGCATTTAGAAGTGAGCAATCTCTGTTCCAGTTTTTGAGAATGTTACAGGAGATGAAAGTATATCAAAGTTGGGCTGTATGCTTTATTGCTTTTTTAACAAGACAAAATATAATTTCAACATGCTTTTGCTTTTTTCTACTTTTACTTTGTTCCCAACTCTACTGTAGTACAACTTTAATGTAATCAAGATGGAGAAATTATGTTTTGCTGCCGCAGGAAATAGTATGATGAAACTTGTATGATTGCATGGTAGTACTATATTATGTTGATTTTGGTCAGAAAAAAGCTGTGATTTTGTCATAATAGAACAGTTGCCATATAGTAGATAAAATGAAGCAGTTGAGAGATAATAAAGTAGAGAAATGCAGGATAGAGTTAAAGCTTGGTTTCTGATACCAGAAGAAGATTATACATGCAAAGGAATCCTAATAAGCTATAGAACTAGTGATAATTCAACTAAATACTGCAAAAGGAATCCTAAGGTCTTTGATTTACTAAAGTAATAATTGCAAAAGGTATCATCAAAAGTCTGCAACTCGAAATGCTCAAGGACAGAAGCCGGCAACTCTTATCTCCACTTCACTAGGTAAGGGCAAATCTGCAGTGGCCATAACCTGCAACAAAACAACCATATGCAGGAAATTAGAGTGGAATCTTTAAATTAGAAATTTACTTGTTGAAACATTAATTAGTGGTTAAATTAATAAAAGAGATGGTTACTGGGATCGGAGGTGATGATCATGGCGGTGCCGCCAAAGCCACAGATGCCGCCGTTGGCCTTGGTCTTCTGCCAGTAGCTATTGAAGGCATAAGAGGCGTGAGCCACCAGCGAGTCGGGGTAGTAGCAATTCCCATCTTCCTTGATGGCTTCACAGTCAGCCTCCCCTTCTCCGCAGGCGTAATCCAACGCCTCCTGCAGCGTCTCCGCCGGCACGCTGGGCTTCGCCACGCACCACGTCCCGTGTGGCGCCGGCCCCACCGAGTGAGCTGGCTCGCACGGTGGCAAATGCGGACCGTACGGAGGGTTGGCCATCGGTGCAATGTGGGGCAGAAAGGGAGGGCTGAATATGGGGTTGGGAGCGGGCGCGTGGTACTCCGGCTGCGGCGGAAGGGTTCCGACCAACGGAGGCAGAGCTGGGTTCGGCCGCGGTGGGAATGGGTTGGCCTTGTGAGAGAGCTTTCTCCTTGCATCCATCTCAGGACTCTTCATGGAGGCTAAATGGGATTCTGGCCGGAGAAAGTGGCTTGTGTAGCAGTCGGAGGAAAGCGCAGCAGCAAGTTTGATGTGTTGGTGCAAGCCCCATCTAGTGAGGGAGTGGTGGAGGTTGGTGAGTGCGGGCAGAAGCAAGCCCAAGGAGTGTTGCTGCTCGCTGCGGCAGAGGATGGTGGACCCCACCACGATAGTGGTGATGTTGGTGGCGGGGTAGTGGGCCAGAATGTGGTCGCGCACCCAGGTTTCAGCGGCTGAGACGTTCTTCAGATGCTGGGGTTCCACGTGGACGGCGGTGGACTGGTCGCCGGGGGATAATAACTGTATATGCTCTTCACATATAGCTGCGGAGAAGAGTTATTTTACTCAAATATGAAATTAAATGCTTCGCTGTGAAGAGTAAAAGAGAAATGTGGAGAAAATTCTTACCGGTGTAACATAGGAGGAGGAGGGAGAAGACAACCATCTTCATTTCTACAAACTCCAACTCTCTCTCTCTCTCTCTCTCTAGACTATGTATCTGACATTCAACGCTGTCCTTTTTAAGCGCAGGTACGAATGGTTGGGGAGTGAACCAATGGTAAAAAGTGTTGGATATTTTATTACTTACTGCGTCTAATAATAAAAAAGTGGCGGTAAAAAGACAGAGATGAAGGAGAAAAGAAAAAATGTGTCACTGTCAGAGTGCAAAAGGAGTAGCCTTGGGCGGAAGTGTGGAGTGGCGGGAA
Organism: Salvia sclarea; assembly: GCA_036873715.1. Lineage (NCBI taxonomy): Eukaryota > Viridiplantae > Streptophyta > Magnoliopsida > Lamiales > Lamiaceae > Salvia > Salvia sclarea. The sequence goes on along the minus strand of JAYJMF010000021.1, from coordinate 708,610 downwards.
GAGGGTCCAATGACCCAACCCCAAATATTGCTCCTACAGAATAAAAGGGAAATGTCCAAATGTTTAATTTTAATATTTCGGGAGACAACCTTTAATACTGGAAGTTCCAAGTGGAATTTTCGAATTGAAGTGGACTCCGCTTTTTCGAGATACATATATACATTATTTTTATTTAAGCTTAAATTTATATTCATTCTCAACTCATGTTTTGGTGTATATGTATATTCCAGAGACAAGAGTTTTGGTCTTTCCAATTTAGAAACACATGTTCTTTTTAGCATTTAGGGTTAAGCATATTGCTTATGCACACTATCAAGTGTGATGCGTTATTTTTCAAAATCCAAGCAAATCAATTTGAACTATTTTTGCTATGCGAGGCACATTCTGTGAGGTTAGCCTCTCATCCATACACTCAATTGATAGAATTGAATCTGAACTCACATGAGTTTTTTTTTTTTTTTTTTTTTTTGTCCAGCTTCATTGTTCAAAGAGTGGATGCCACCGACATTAAGTAATTTTAAGCAAAAACCTGAACATAGTGTATATTGTTTTTAAAAAAAAGATACATACTGATTTGAATATGTTGTAGTAAGGGTCAAGGATGTCTTTTTGGGTGTCCGTGGAGTCCAGCTGTTGGGTGTGTACGTCGTCGTTTTTGCATGGTAAAAGCAGCATGCAGTTGCAGTTGCAGTGCACCAACAAAAGATCCGCATCCATATCCTCTCTTCTAAACTAAAAAGCGGCTCATGTCGGAGTCTAATAGTATGATATGATATACGGTATTATTCAATTTAATACCTTCAAAATTTGATTACTGATACAAACACAATTCAGAATAAAATATTACTGACTATCAACTACTTTTCTTCTTCTTCTTCTTCTTCTTCTTCTTCTTCTTCTTTTTACTCTTATGTTGGAGGACGATATTGTATTACTAATAAATATCACTGTATCTGTGTACAAAATTCTTTTAAACCAATATATTAGGAAAATCAACGATCCAAATAGATAGTGCATAGCAAATTGTGTTTACAACTCTCCCTCCATTTGGGGTTTTTTTAGTGTATCGAAAGAAAAGAACAAGTTTTAGCTACAAAACTTCGTCTCTCTCTAAAAAAAAGAAAAATATTAATTTACTGTATAATTTATTGTTGGTTTAATTTCCTTAGTGGTCTCTTCAGTCACATATATTGGGCCCTTCAAGTGAATTTGAGATATGTAAATCTACTTTCTTCCGCAAACAAAATTATAGCATATTTGAAATGATATCAGATCGGTTACGACGACTTTTGATTTAATTCAAGCCAAGGGGAAAGCACCAAAGGGAAAATGAAAATAAGAAAAGATTGCTGGTGGTGGTTTAGTGTCACTCCAGATTCTCTATCTCACTTTGGTGCCGGAATGGGATGTGGAGCTTGAATATACTAAATATCAAAGCTTGATGAAATTAGGCTTGACTGCTATGGTATTTAAATAATTATTTCCCTCTATTGTATTCTTCATCTAAAATATTATTATAGTAAGAAACTCCGACTTGGCATCGTTACCAAATTGTTATCACTTATCACCACAAAAAGTCTTACCCAATTAAGTAATGAGATATTTTAATTGGGACTCCCCAAAAATGAATGTAAGATGTTTCGAGTGGGATGGAGTGTGTAATTTTTTCTGTCTTTTATCCTTCAGTTTCATTTTCTATTATTCATACCAATATTGCTTCCTCCGATTTTTTTGTATTGATACTATTTTTTGGGCACATAGTTTTAGGAAATAGTTGGTAGAAAGAATTGTGTGGTTGAAAATTAAAGTAGAGTGCGAGGTTATGTATTTGTGTGGTTAAAAATTAAAGTAGACATTCCATTTATAGAATGAGCCAATACAAAAATATCATCCCAATATGGAAAGAAATGGCCAATACAAAAAAATCGGAGGGAGTATATTACTTTTTTATATTTATTTCACTTTTATTTACTTAGATGTAACCATAAATATACATACACACAGCAATGTGTAATTTAAAAAATAATATATCGAAAAAGAGAAAAAATAAAAGGCTGTCGGTGGAATGAATATGGATTCGGGCACTGAGAGCATATAAGCTAGATAGGAGTAGTATAAGTTGCAGCTTTTGGCAACATCAATCTTCCAGGACATTTCGAACAACATAAATTTTGTCTTTTCTATTCTATTATTTAAATTAATTTATATAATTAAGTATTTTCGTGAACTACACTTCATTTAGTAGTGAGTTAGGATTCTTGTCGGTTTTCCACTTCTTTTAGTTTTGGGTGTGATGTAGTCAACATGCTACGTGCATCCATATTATTATGTATGGAGTGGAAATTACGTGTAAACTTACGAATTATAACTTCCCTTTATTATTCTTATTTAATAATACGTAGCTAACAAGCAATTCTTTGTGTCCAACCCAATTATTTAAATTATAACTGTGAATTTAAGACGAGCTCGGAAACAAAATCTCTATTTTAAAATGCACCTATTATTTGGTTTTGCACGTATTGTTCTTTAAATTGTATATCTTGACGAACCAGATGTAAGCAAGAAACTAGAACATTTTAATATCTGAAACTAATTTGTTAATGGTTTTAATCAATTCCTTATAACGTACTTTGATAAATTATTGTTCATTATATTCAATTAGAATTTATGATTGTTTTTAATATTTATTTTCGGAACTTTTATTTAATAAATTATTATGAGTGATATTTAATTAGAATATATAATTGTAGCACGTCAATATCTAGCTAGAAAGATCGAAATTCTATTAATATTAATAATAATATAATTACATAATAAATATTGTTAAAGCTATGACTTTAATAGTAAATACAAATATAATAAAAATTATGGGAAGGAAGATCTAGATTAAGGATTGGGTTTCCTGATTAGTGTTGCTGTTTGATAACATGAAAGGGAAAAGCAAAGAATGGGATGCTTAACTTACGTAATGAATATAGAATATCTGGAATGGGATAGGTTGAGGTAGGATTTTTTTTTTTTGAAATAGAAATGAATTTGGATCTTTGATTGAGTTAAATTAATGGTTCAAATTAATAATCAATTGTGCTAAGTGTTTGTGTTGTGTGTGCTACGCGAAGGTTGTGCTAGGTGTTTGTGTTGTTTGTGCTAGAGAATTCGTGCTACGAAATAATGAAATATGTGCTAAACTCATATATTTAAAATCAGTGCTAATTAATAATATTGATGGTGCTACACATATATGAAAGATGTGTTATACGAAAATATTTTTTCCTATATTCCTACACTAAGGGATTTCTCAGCATAACCCACCCCTATTTGGAATATATATATATATATATATATAGGGGTTGATTATTGTACATCACCTCTTAAAATGAGAAATAAGAATCAATCTCTACCTTTCATCTTTCATAAATCAATGATCCAGATTTGATATATTTTTCTCTTTCTTCACTCTCTCTCCTAAATCCT
>JAYJMF010000021.1:690157-705036 GCA_036873715.1 Salvia sclarea | reverse complement strand
ATGTGTATAATGATATTTGCAAATATGTACACCGTGATTTGCAATTGGTTCGTAGTTTTTATTTTAAGGAGGGTTTTTTTTTAGTCCACCCCTATATATATATATATATATATATTAAAATAATCATAAGATGTAGTAAAGAAAAAAATTGGCTCGTTGATATAAAATCATAAAAAATAGCCCTCCATTTCAAGAATTAAGACATGTCATTTCGTAATGGTGTATTTTTTACCATTCATTTTACAAAATTGACAACCGTAAAATGATGTAAATTCGAGAAATAAATGACTATTTTAAAAAAATATTTTTTTATATTAATCGGTCAATTTTTTTTATTTCTACCATGTTAAAATGATTATTTTGACACATTTACTCTCTCTCCATATTTATAGTAGCATAATCAAACTAATAATTATCACAGCTTCATAATTAATCAAGCTAACAATTATGATCAGAAAAGAAAAATGAAAAAGTAAATCAATTATCCGTACTAACAACGGCAATATGTGAATTGAGTTCACAACAGCACAAACCTTAAACGCATTTGTTCGAAAATCCAACCTTAGTTAGATTCAATTAATTACTTTTGCTTTAGGGCTTTAATTTGGTCGGTTCCTATAGATCTAAATCACAGGATTTACTCATTGTAAAGTGCACATGCGAGTCGCCATCTTAAATTTTTAATTACATGTTTAACACTATTTACCAATGGAAAATTAAATAATTAAATTACAAAATCCAACTTCTTAAATTTGCTAATTATGAGGCCATTCTGCATTGCCAGGACATTAATTGATGCCACAATACTCTGCTCTGAACTCAACCTCAACCAATTTTATTTAAAAATAAAATAAGTACTAGAATCTCTTATGCTATTGGTTGGTAAATATAGTAACTAGCATTTGCAATAGCTTTCGAAATAATTAAATATTTGACTACCTAGCTAGTATTTCTTGTCTACATGTGCATGTCGCACATGAGTAATTTTTTGGGTAATTTTATATTATCGAAAATATTGCGAAACGTGTAAAAATATTATTCATCATTTTCCTAAAATGTTCAAACAATATTTGAACCATCAAGTTTTTAATTAAAATTTTATGCATTGAAAATTGTTCATTGGGATAACAAGATTATATATATATATATTTAAATACATAAAAAATTCACAATCATCCTAAGTAGAATTCATGTTAGGGATGCATATGAATCAAACATGACCTAGTAATTCACAAAGACTATACGATCACTTAAAACAACATTTAAACAATGGTAACAACGGTCGATATAACGGTTACTATTAGTAAGAATTGGAACACAGGTATTTTTTAATTTATTTTAAATTGAAAATATAATCAATGATTGGTCATACTTTGTAAGAAAACAAGGACCAAAAAGTAGGTGACTTTTTAAAATTTATTTTAAATTGAAAATATAATAATTAATTAGCCATAATTTGTAAGATTGACACACTTGAATCAAGCTACTAGTCTATTATGCATGAACCTTCAAAGAGGCATATAAATGCATGGTTCATAGTCCTTCAAATATTCAACAATATTTTCATTGCTTAGTCTCAAAATTAGCAAGTGATATGGCAGCTTAGGTTGCTTTTCAATGTGTTTCCTGTTTTGTGCAAATGATTGAAATTCTTTCCATACATATTTTATCTTAGCATAGAAAGGGTAACTTTCTAGTTTCTTGAGAGTAATAATAGCAATAATATATAAATAATATTAAAGAATCTCTCCATCCTAGGTTAGTAGCCACCTACACTCCTACTCTCCCACTTTATTTAATTAATTAATCACCCAAGAACATGATTTACATTTATATGACATAGTAAAGATAAAGCAATTAAACACAAGCCAATAATATGTTAATGCTAAAGTATAACGATAGATTTGATTGATTCACTAAAAAAAAAGCTATTGTGTTGTCCCATGACATGCCCAAGACATCAAAATGTACAAGCAATAATGCACGATCGATGTAGCATCGTAATTCAAATATTCAATAATATTATTAATTATTATGAATAATAATAGTAGTTTCTATTTTTATTTAAGTAAAAAAATAAAGGGAAAACCCATGGTCGCAGCAGCCCACAATATTGCGAGGAGAAACCGCTGCAGCTGTGGACTTTTCTGGAAATAAAAAATTTGGTGGGGCCCAAATTGGGATTCTATGTGCCAGAGGCCCAATGGGGATTTTTCAACCAAAGACGACACCGTTTTGACCTTGTTTGTTGCCTGCACTGCATGCATGTGGAGTTGTGTACCCTTCTTCATGAATCATCAATTCATCATCATCATAAAAAAAAAAAAAACAAAATGATTTCTATGTACAATTTTGTGGACCAATACAAAATCATCTAGATCAACCAATGAGCTCATGTAAGTGTTTGGTCACTAGTTACTAGTTAGTAATAATTGTATGCTGGGACGGACGCTGAAAAAAAAATATCTAGTAAGGATCGGGTTTTCTGAGTTTTTCAGTTTTAGATTCGAAAAGATGGGTTTTCAATAATTCAATTTCGTTATACGGACTGTTGTACAGTGATTTGGATAAGATATTGTGAAGTTTGATCATTTTATAAGTAGTTACGAGGGTTGAGTAGTTTCGGCACAAAGTTGATGATTGTGTGGTTGTGAGTAATTTTTTTGGCGAAAAAGGAAATAATGAGACGTTATAAATGGGATGACCAGAAAAAGGAATTGAGGCGTTACTATATGGGAGGAGGGAGTACAAAACTACCACATCGTATTTTGTTATGGTCATTAGAGAGTTGATTTATCAAGCATGTTACTGAGAAAAAATGGAAGTACTGAGATCGTGCAACTGCAGTTTGGCGACACCGGCTTCAGTGGGACATGTCACCTCAACTATTCCGCGACTCAACAAAACTAATTTATTTCGTATTTTGAAATGAGCGGAAGTTCGTGCATTAAACGACGATACACTGCGGTTTTCAAGGTGTTAAATTTTTTGAAATTCTTAACTAATAGTGCAAGTTTTATTTGATCAAATATCATTTGTAAATACACATGATATATATATTAAGCATAAAGGAGTATTGAATTAATTTCCAATATTTGGCATTGGTGACATATATGGCTAGTAGTTTAATTTTAGTAATCAAGAAATAGAGGACTGAAGTTATGAACCATTGAATTTAAGAAAGACAAATCGACTTTACTTTTAGTTTGTTGGTATCAAGTACAGAAGGTCAATTGTGACATATTCAATTATTGATGAGTGTACTTGTTCCTAGTAGAGCCTTAAATAGTCTATCTAAATGAGACATATATGTAGCGACACTCTAAATACTATATTATTTGCATTCCAATATTGATTAACTCACATTTAATGTGCAACCGACAATATCTTTAATATTTGTATTTCTTTTAAATAAAAAACTACTTTTAAAGGTTAAGTCACAACGACTCGAACTCGACAAATTGTCACAAGACATGGATCGTTTTACCAGTAAGCGAATACACGCACATTGATCTCGTTCATTTTATTGTAGGACTTGTTTCTGTTTTTTAATAATCGATTTGAATCAATGTTTTGTAGAAACATGAAATTTAATGTTTGAATCAATGTTTAATAGGAGCACACATGCTCCTATTAAATTTACTATAGAAATAAAAATTATTATGATATAATAAAATTTAATTAATCTCTTAATTGATCAGAAATGACGAGCTCAAAACTCGATGAGTAGCTTTATTCAATAGCACAAAGGCAAGGAACAAAAGGAAGATCCTCCACACTCGTTCACAGACTTTTTATCTAATCTATGAACCACGACACTCACCTCACAACGAGTAAAACGAACACGGAATTCAGGACACGAAAGAAGAAGAACTCAACAGCTATCAATGGTACGTAGCTTCAAATTCTGAACTATTTGTACCATTACACGTGATTGCACCTGCTACAATATTGCTATATATCCGTTATGAAATCAACCGCGACCAAGTTACTACGATATATCATAACATTACACTTACAACACTAACATTAATTGTGATAAAGATCAATCAAGTTGGGGATATTTTGCACATTGCACAAAGAAGTGTGGATCATTTAAACTATAGGATAGGTTTCACAAAATATTTTAAAAAAATGCAAGATGAAAATTAGGGGTTGATGCATGTGACTAAGGAAATATTCCTTTCGGCAAAAATCACGTTTGTCATCAGCAGCGATAAAAAAGAGCAACAAAAACATCTTTGTCGATGTGGAAATATTTGTTTATTTCTTGCACACATACACCTATAAGCATAGTCATGTTTTTGTGTTGGTACAAATAATTATTGAGAATATTTCCTTTTCCTAATTGCAACTCCCAAAAGAATATAGAAAGACACATTGTTTCGTGCGTCTTTCGTGGGGTTCAATCATCATCAACATGCATATATATATGTCTTACACAATTATTTTATTTTATTTTATTTTATTTTGTATATATATATATATATATATATATACTATTTTGGTTACTATCTTTCATTTCCTCTAGCCCTTATCCATTGCAGAGATTGAAACATAAATTAATATATCGACATGAGGATTGATCTTGACTTATGTTAGTTATTGTAAATAATATAATAATCTAATATCTATACATATATATAATCATACATACACACCTATGCATACACCTTTATATTTTATTTTAATATAAGCTACTAATTAGTTTTCTATATCTAATATTTTGTAAATGTATGGTACATGTATTTTTAATAATATGTATTAAATTTATATATGTCTCGTTTTGCGATTTGCACGCGAAAAATACCATGTTAGGCCTTTTTAGTCCGTATAAAATCTGATGTGCTAACATCCGACAGGTGCAGACGTCCCAAAAGTGCCATTTATGATGAATAAAAGTGTCATTTATAGTGAAAAATGTCATTGTCCGCATAAAAGATCACCTATTTGGTTGCTGAAATTAAATAAATTAATCATAAACTACAATTATATATGAACCTACTTGTGGGATCACCATGTACCCCATGTGGATTTTTTGATAGTAACTAGTATTCCATTACAATATTAATATAAATGAGTCGTATTTATAAAAGGGAAACTAAGACAAATCCAAATTTAGAAATACAAAATCTAGCATGGAAAATCGATCGAAAAAGAAATATTCTTTAGAATTTATTATTTATGCATGAGTAATAGGACACGTATGTAACAAAATTGAAGATTTTGCTATAAGATTCACTGTTGATGACAATGTGTGTATATATATATAGAGAGAGAGAGTTTGGTTCTTGTGAGAATAGTTATGTATTGTGAGAAGTGAGAAGTTCGTTGATTTTATGCGCTTGTTCATAGATTTTATGCCTTCGTTCATTGAGACAGGTTCGAATCCTGGAAGGGACGAAATTTTGATTTTTATTTCGCTCATCTCTTGTTCGTTGATTTTATGCGCTTGTTCATCGATTTTATGCTCTTGTTCGTTGATTTTATGCGCTTGTTTTCATCGCTTTTATGCTCTTGTTCGTCATTCTCACTTCTCACGATAAAATCAATTCTCACTGAAGAGCACCCCAATAATAATATATCTATGTATATATAATATTATTCCTTTTATTAATTAATTACGCTATTGACATCATTCACAAATCACACATATTGACATATTTGATCGGTTTTAGTGGTGGGTTAGGTAGCCTTCATTTCTTGAATATAGATGATGGATTAGGTTATATTAAGCCATCGGTTTCAAATTTTAATTAAAAATAAAATCAAGTTATACTTTCCAATGCCATAATTTACATATATCACCATTACCAATTTTTATATGCGTCTCATATGCTGCAAGCGTGAGTATATTTACATGACTAAAATGGATCGAAGATTATATAATGCAACGTAAATTTTTACTTGTGTAACATATAAGTATACAACACATAGATTTCTTCAAACCAAACACACACACACATAGATTTAGTCTTAGGTCTACCGATGCAACGGCTAACTTTTATTTTAAAATGAAATGTAGAGTATTTATTAGCTTATCATGACTCTTTCATAGTATTTTTCTTTGCTAACCTTCTAATTCTTCGATAAGAAGTCATGAATTCGAATCTCATCTATAATAGTAATAGTAAGGTTTAATTTATACGACGAGACATCATATCGACTCAAATTCAAGAATTGCATGTTCAAGCACGGCAATTGAAATAGGCCTTGTTTGATTAGCTTATAATCTATATATAGCTTGGCTTTAAGTAATGAAGGATTAATTTTTTTTCCACCAATGTTTCACACTTCCACTTAAAATGAGCAGAAAAAGACGAATTGAGTTGACTGGAATCTTGCACAAGATTATGCTTCTTGATTCCTAAAAACACAGTTTTTTTAATTGAAGTTGACCCCACCCTACATGTTTCTTAATTGTTCAAGTTGTGGAAAATCTAAAACATGTGAAAGCGAAAGGAATGAAATGATTGGTTTTGCAAGAAATGATACTATTAATTGCTTGCAAATCACAAGTTTATACTTCATGAGAAAAGGGCTCTTTCATTTCATATTTGTTAGTCTTTAAACAGTTTTCTTGATCATATATAAAAGTCACAAATTTTCTTGAGATTTGAAGTTGGATTTTACAAGATAAAAGGGAGAGATGAAGTTGTCAAGGCTTTTTCCTTAGTTAAAAAACTGCAAAAGAGGAGAGTTATGAGCTCATTTTGATTTGGAGGTGATTGTTGATGTAAATGATGAGTAAAATTTTGATGAAATATATGTGAAATAAGCACAATAAGTTTATGGAGATGGAGGGGAGAGGCTACTCTGATTTTTACAGGAACACGAGCGAAGAGCTGTTCATAAAGACGATGATGGAGAGCCCCGTTGGGATACCGGCTCCAACAATCGAGATGTTGGGATTCAAGAACCTCACACAGAATTTTCGTACCGACAGCGAGGAGCTCTTCAAGAGCTGGCTCACAAATGGAGAGGCAAGCACCTATCTCTTATGTTTTCTTCATCATCATTTGCATTGATTTCTTGAAAAAAATAGCCATATTCTTGGTTGCCAAAGTAGCATATTTTGTGATAATGATCATGTGCTTGAGTTTGATGAATTTCTCTACTTGACTGTGAGAAGACTTATTGCTTGAGTAACTTGTTTGATGAAGTTGAAGTGAGAAAGAAAGAAAAGAAACACACACACACACACACACAAAGAAAAAGAGGCATATAACTTTGTCAAGATGCAATTTTAAAATTTTTTCTTCTGTTTAGACTGCATGAAGTGAAACCTAATGAATTCAGATAAAAAATGTGTTTTCTGTATCAGAATAGTGGCTGCCATTCAGCAGCAGGCGCCGGGCATCGCCCTCGACAAGCATCAAGAAGGTCAGTTTCTCATAGCTAAATAGTGATAGAAAGATCTATCAATTCATTCAACAGCATTGTTTGGATCATACAAAATCACTTTTGCTTGCCATTTCTGGTTGAATCTACAATGATCTGTGTAAAATTTGCATGTTTGCATTATCAATCTATGTTGATGAAATTTCTCACAAAACAAAGCAGGATCTCCACAGAACTAACTGGTTTGAGCAATCAAAACGCGGCTGCAATGCAGAAGAAAGTAAACGATGATACGTTTCCACAAACCGGTTACATGGCTGCTGATTCTTCAAACGACCTCGAATCAACGAGGTGTGAGCAACTTTGTCACTTCAAGAATCAACCCTTCAATTTTCATTTCATTAAAAAAAATCACCTTTTTAATTCAATAAAAATGGATCTTGTTTTCATCAGAAATGGAGCTGAGAAAGGGATGCAGGCTAGTAATCTGTTTCTGGCAAAGGTAAGAAAAAGATAAAACTTCCAAAGCAAAATTATTCAAGAAAAAGTCTCGGAATGAATCTCAACCGTTGATCTAATAAACACAGGCGTGGTTCCACAGTTCCCAGCCCATGACTAGGAGCAGATCATCTGAGTTGAGGTAAGTTTTCTGCAGCAAATCAACAAATTAACTCAAAAACTTAGGCCTTATTTAATGTTGATTTACATAATTTCTTGAAGGAGGAGATATGTTGCAATGCAAAACTCACAAACACCGATAGGGATCGAGGGGATGATGCAGCAAGAAATCACACAACAACCAAATGCATTCAACAACATGTCAACTATCTACGAAAATTATCCCAATCCATCATCATTCATGTCTCCTTCAAACTCATCCTCTTCCACTTTCAACAACCCTCAAGCCGGGAACGTGGACAAGATCTCGTCTGTCGTGAGCATGCTCAAGGGCACCCTCGAGCGCAAGAGGCTCAGCAACGAGAGGGAGGCTGTTGACAACGATACCGCCTACTACAGTGCTGCACAGGTGATGGGCTTCAATCAGGACTCATTTGACAATCAAGGGCCCTTTCAAGACGGTTCCGTGGTGCTCGGGGCTGATGAGACGAGGGCGCTGCAGACGATAGAGGAGTCGCTGATGGAAGGCATCTTGGGGCCTCTCAACCAGATGAGCACAGTGTCAAGGGAGCCATCTCAGAGTGAGTCCTCTGCTGCTGCACCTGTGGCTTCGAATGGTGTCGACGTTTACGACGATCCTTGCATCTCTGCACAAGCTCCTACTGTTTGTGAGAGCTCAATGCATCAAATTGGAAGAGGAAGAAGCCCAGAGGATTGCTCGAGGAGTAGAGGTATTCATCACATTATTGAAATTTTCTTAGCTCACGAGTTACTAAATTTTTGACATTTAGGCATAAAATGATGTTGATTTTCATCTTTTGAATTGCAGATTTTAGAGAACGTATATATGATAGCTCAAGAGAAGATCAAAAGGTATTTACTAACCAAATTTATATATGTTTTAATGTTGTCAAGAAATGGTAGTCTGTGATAGATATATATTGCAAAAAATTGATCCAACTTTTTCTTGCCATTTTTTTGGTATCATTTCCAGCAAGAAGGTTTAGTTCGATATGGATCAATCAAATCATCTGGTTCAGGTAAGAACTATTTTTTGGCTGGAAATATTCAGCATCATAAACCATTTTAAAGCATTCTAGCAAATGAGACATTTCATTTTCATTTTGTTATTTTTCGAAATAAATAACAAGATTAAGATTTAGATTTTGATGTTATGCAGTTGAAAACCTAGGAGATCCCACAAAAAAACGTAGGGTGGAGCGATCGCGCAAGTACGTATTTACTCTCTCGATCTGTGAAAATCGTAGACATATTTGTAGTGATTATTTATTGCACAATGAAGGATGGCGGAGGCGAAGGAGAAGAGCTCGACGCCGCCGGTGCCGTCGGATATGCAATCCATCTTGAAACGGTGTGAGAATCTTGAGAAGGAAGTGCGTTCGCTTAAGCTCAACTTAGCCTTTATGAACAGGTGAGTGAAGTTCCCTTTTGATTTTGTCAAATGCTATAATTGCTCACAAATTGCAAAACAAATGGCAGAAAGGATTCGGAGCAAACCAAACAAATTGAAGAGCTTCAGAAACAGAATCAGGATCTGGCCGATGAGAAGGAGCGACTGCTCCAAGAAATTGAGAGGATCATTTCAGAAACTGCCAGAATGTAACTATTTTACCATTTCTAATTTTATCATTATTATGGGATTTCCAAGAAAATAGCAAACTTCTTTGGAAGAGATGAGCCTATTATAAATATACAACAGAATTACGAAAATGTACCAATATTAATACTATCTACTTCGAAAATGAATTATATTAGCCTATAAATTATTAAACTTTCACCAAATTCTAGTTTTACGTATCAATTTCAAAATTCACATGTAAATTAATAGAGATTTCGGCATAAGTAATGAACTATTGAAACAAAAAATGATGTGTATCAATTTAAAAATTCACATGTAAATTGATAAAGATTTCGGCATAAGTAATGAACTATTGAAACAAAAAATGATGTTAAACTTTGTAATAGAGATTTGTTATTTTCAGTCAAATTTTTCATCGATAACAAATAGCAAATAGCTTGGTATTTAATAGTCAGATCTTAAAGTTAGTATGCAAAAGCAAAATTTGATAAAAATTCAATAATTTACATGCCAATAACCCTTTGAAAAATACTCTTTTTAACATTTAAACCGTAATATTTTGGTACCTAGCCTTTTATACAATATAAGAAAAAATATCCAAGTCAAAATTTTCAAGCTTCGATTTTTCACTAAACATATAGAAGTAGTGCCAACTAAATGATACAGTTTAAAGACCAGTAAATTCCTGATCGAAGGTTGGGAAATTTTTGTACATATTTCCGATATGCTATGAATTATGATTCGTACAAGAAAAACCGAATAATGCATAAAAAATTGGACAAGCCATATATTACTAACAAACTAGAGAACTATCAAAACCTAAAAAAAATGTAAAAGCTTAAAATGAAATCAACTAACTCCTAAATCAGTAATTAGATCATTCAGATTGCCTAGTAAGTACTCACTCTTCATGAAAATTCTAGCGATTAATATATATGACACAACATTTTACAAGATAAAAAAATACCAAAAAACAATACATTTATGGCCCTCGTAGATAGGCAAGCTCTACCTACATCACTACTTAGGGCTTAATTCAAGTTTAACTGTTCTAATCTAATCACTTAAGCAAAGTCTGAACCCTAAAGTGAAAAATGAAATAAAAATGCGAAGCAACAGAATCAAAAAATAGTTAAGTCAAGTAGAATCAAATCTCCAATAGCATCAGAAACACACAAAGATAATATGCACAATACGAATCACGCAAAAAACATTTAGATGTAAATACATCAGAATCTAATGGAACTCAAATTTAAAAAAAAAATCATTCAGATGTAAATGCACAATACGAAACAAAATAGTACAACATTTCCGGCCAAAATCATTAATTATGAATATAACTAATATCGTCGAGTCTGAAACGAAACAAAATCCAATCCATGAAAAGCGATAATATAATATGACACGGTTCCTCTCAAATCAAGAGAAAAAGATGAGAATCTAACGGAACCTACCAGCTAATCAATCGATAGTCTGCATAATGTCCTCGGCGGTGAATTTGGTGCCCTTGTCCTTATCGGCGGCGGCGCGGCCCTTGGCCTTGCGGTCGAGGAGCGATTTCCGGTCCTTGTCGAGGCGGAGCTTGGTGATAACGACCTTGGAGGGGTGGATGCCGACGTTGACGGTGGATCCGTTAACCTTCTCGCGGGTGATGCGCTCGATGTGGATGACCCACTTCTTGCGGTAGACCTGGACGACCTTGCCCTCGCGGCCCTTGTAGGTGCCGCGCACGACCTGCACCTCGTCGTCCTTGCGCACCGGCATCGACCGCGCGTTGTACTTGGACCGGAGGTCGCCGGAGAGGGGCGCGCTCATGATCACGCGGCGCACGCTCGACGGCGCCGTGAAGTGAGCCTTGCGGCTCTTGCGCCGGGACGACGACACGCGCGGGTTGTACTTCATCTTCTTCTTCTTCTTCCTCTGCCGCCCGCTGCTTCGATTTGGGGAGAGTGGAGGAGGCAGATTTCGGTTAGGGTTTCGGAATATATATATTTGGGGGCAGGGTTTCTCTTTTGGGCTTTTGAGTTGGATTAGGCTTCTATCACATTTATGGGCTTGGGCCTAATATTTGCTCATTTAAAGTTAGATTGTCTTTAGTTTCTTTTTCACTTTTCTTTTTACGACCATTTTAGTGTCATTTTTATTTTTTCATTATTTAGGGTAGAAAAACTGCAACTAAGGGATGTCAATATGAGCTAAATCTAATGGGATGATCCGAATAAACCGACAAAAATAACGAGTTAGGGTAGACTTTTATAGCCCGAAATTAAAACGGGTTATATGCGCCATAACAATTGGCCTGACCGTCCAATCCAACAGGCTAGAGGTAAATGGGGTAATATTTTATTTTTGTTGCACCCACCATCTGATATTTTGATTTTTTTTTTTTCTTTCTCTACTATCTCAAAATTCACAAACTTATCCTAATACATAGTATTATATTTTTTCTTTAAATAATACTCCCTCCGTCCCACGAAACTTGTTACGTTTTCCTTTTTAGTCCGTCCCACGAAACTTGTTACATTTCTATTTTGGGTTAAGATTAAAAAAAATAAGGGATTTTAAGTACAGTTATCTTAACTAATTGCACCCCTTATTACTCCCTCATTTCACCCCTTATCACTTTTTCACTTTATTACCTACCCACTTACAACACTAACACTAACTCCTTAAATCCCGTGTTGAAAAGAAATGTAACATGTTTCGCAGGACGGAGGGAGTATCTGCTAATAGTACGAATGTTAGTATCTAAACAGTAGTATGATAATTAAGTCAAGATGGTGGGGTGTCTGGTGGAACTGATAGACCATGAGTTGCAAGAATCTGCTTGAGTATACGGTCCTGGCCGTTAAAACGCTCCTTCATCAAATTATTCTCATCCTTCAACTATTGCGCCTCAGCCGTCCGTACCTGCAGCTTCTCCTCCATCTCCTTAAAGCGATGTGGATCAACAGAAGTGTCACCATGATAAGAAGAAGTCCTACTAGAGTCATCACTCCTCAAACTGGAGGCGAGTGAACCAACGTCGAACATCCTCTTCTTCTTATCCAATCCTCTAACAACCTCCAAATAGATCTTGTTCATGTCGACCTCACGTGGCTCTGTATCGCCATCTAAATGCTGCGACATCTGATCAACTAACTCATTCGCCCTCTCCTACAAGTATATATATTGATGTGTATACACAAATTATAATATATAAAACTTAATGATAACGTAATAACACACCCTAATCATTCGACTTCTCATCAGTGTAAGTACCATCCTTTTTAAAATGAAGGATGGAGTATGCATCGAATAAGCATTGAGAAGACTCAACTCTCTTTTGGTAGGCCTTTAGAACATTGTCAAAAAGTAATTATATGCATAAAATATTAATAAGTACAAAAAAGTCGAATGTAATAAAATTGCAAAGTTACCAACTCATTAGCGTACTCTTGGATGGATTTAGAACCTAGTTTGCTCGTATAAATAATCAGCAATTATATATCAAAGGGCTGAGTGGTAAACATGCTTTTCTTTGTACCTTTCTTTTTAGCTTTTACCAAAGTCTCACATCCAATAAATAAGAAAACGGTAGGTGAGGTAAGAAAGAGTTGAAATCAACATGTAGTTATTTTGAAACTTCATTTTCATTCGCTCTATGGTTTGTTTCTTTATGGCCTCTTGTAATTTGTAATGTTTGAGCTATATATAACTGTGACAACGAATTTTCTCTCTCCCTCTCTTATTTCAACCTTCTAAATTAGAGATCGTCATTAACTATTATGATCTAGCCTGCAAAATCACACTTTTCTTTTATATACTATATTTTCAATATTTTGAAAGACTTGGAAGTTGTGACTATAGACTATAGTATACAGCAAAGCTAATTATTCATTTATGTTTTTTCGTTATATAAGAAAAGTGGGACCTGCTGAGTGATGAGTGATCCGCCAAGACGTCTGTCTCTTTGCTTCTTTTATTAAAAAATTATAATACAAAAGTATTGGACGTGGCAATAAGCATCACCAAATTCATAACTAAAATCCTATTTTCCATTTTGTCCGTCTTATTCAAATTCATAGATAAATTGAGAAGGTAGATTACATATCTTATTATATTGACTGATCTGGTAAGACTGAAAAGTATATATTACGCATGAATATTATTCAAACGCGACAAATTATAGTTCGCCATTGAAAATCTAGAATATCTTGTCAATGTCATCAACTAAAGACAGCCACGTAGAAACAATATTAACGAAAATTACCTCAATCATATATGCCTTATTCCTGTTTCAATGATTAGGCAGATATGTACACTACACTATATAACCAGCAATTATATATATTGAATTAATTCATTTAATTTTAAATACAATCTGATAATATTGGCAGACCAAAAATGAGGGTAGAAAATGGTCTACTAAGTTTCGCAACAGTTAAAAGTGGATTAGGGTTTCTATCTTATGCCTCCCCTACTTCCATCACAATATATAGTAGAAGGGAAATTAAACATATATAAAAACTCTATTTCTGATATCCAAATATATTTCCCTTTTACTAATTTTAAGCTTCACTCGAAAAGGAAAAAGAAAATCATGATCTCTTGTACTTAAATAATTGCGCATCAATCAGGCTGCTGTATTAATAAAATATTCGACTGCCCTCTTAGTTAAGTCCAAATTAAATCAGACGAAACCAATTAAATTGATACTACTATAAAACAAATAAAAGGTAAAGTTAGTTAGTCTCCGGATCTATTAAAACTGCATTCCGTCTCCTGCCCCCTCTAAATAAACATACCTCCGTTTAATTGAATATTGATCAAACTCATCTTTACTTTTTATAATATTTTTAATAAAATATCGTCATTAACAAACACTTTACAGAAGGAGGGAGGAATCATATTCACATTCACACCTACTCACCTAGTGCGGAGCCAGGGAGCTTAATTTCCCAAGGCCAATTCTTTTTAATCTTATAAATTTTAATTATTTTAGTTCTAGATTTTGTTCGATCTATTATTTCTTTAGTCGAAATATATATATTTCGATTTTAGCTCCTCCCAAGACTCAAGCTACATGTCACTATTCACATTGTCTTTGAGTGCAGCCAAACCATACAAAATTCAATTCAAATTCAAATTCAAAACATTAATATATTGTTTTCATACTAATATCTTTTTTGAAGAGTACAATTTGTTAGAAATGTAGTACTTGCCGGGCGATTACAATGTAAAGAAAAGTAGGAGATGAGAATTACACGGAAATAACACAGAATTGAAATAACAACGAAACAAACAAAACCCGTATAAACTAATGCCGAGTCGAGGAAGG
>JAYJMF010000021.1:671813-687879 GCA_036873715.1 Salvia sclarea | reverse complement strand
ATAAAGAACCAAGGCAAGTTCTAGAAGATTGAAACATGCATGATAACTCTCAACAAGAAAATTTGCATCAAAATGCACAAAAGCTCAAATCTCACGGCTATCACAAATAGCATCCATTCTCAAAGGCATAAACTCAAACTCATTAAAAATATGCGTCACTTCGCCAAGGTTCCAAGTATCAATCAATAACCAAAACTTTAAAAAACAGATATCATTGGTCAATTCGCCTCGCTCATGTATATGCATAAGAATTCAATCGACACACAAAGCAAAACGAAAGAAAACAAGGAAAACTAAGTCAAACACACTTCTCACTCCCCCCAAACTTATTCAACATTACGAACGATGGATTAAGTTTGCAAAAAGAAGAAGTGTTTGACTTAGCGACGACCAACAAAAAGAAAAAGAAAAAGAAAAGAAAATAGGAAAAAAGTTGGGTTACCTCCCAACAAGTGCTACATTTAACGTCATTAGCTAGACAGTACCTCTAATCTTCGGGGCATCAAGGAGGATAATCAACAAGTTTTCGCCCACGAATATGGATAGCTTTCTGCCCAAAGTAATCATCCTTGAGGCTTCGTCTCTTCCTCAAACTCGTGGAACCTTCATCTTCATGAAATTTCATCAGTCCACTCTTGGAGATAATGAAACTTTCATCATTCACTCTAAACTCAAGCTCCCTTTTGTCTACATCAATGAGAGCTCGTCCTTCTCCCAAGAACGAGTGTTGGAGGTGGTCTGGCAACGACTTCAATTCAAGCTTTGGTGCGGCTTCCTCCGTCTTCTCTTCGAGGTTTCCTCTATTGACTGGCTTGTCAGCATCAAGATAAGGCATTGTCTCATCAGGGAGGGTCTTGAAATCTTCTGCAGCGGCCAAGTACTTAAGTATTTCATCACATGCCTTACATGGATGCATGCAGTGCTCGAAGTGATCGTCCTGAAGCATCAGGTCACGCATCTCATTGTTTTCTGTCATTTTAGTCTTGGGTGAGAGATGGGTTACTCTTCACCAAGGGCGACCGCCTATTCGTGCCAAAGTGGGGAGGATTGAGGAGAGACATCCTCAAGGACTGCCACGACTCGAGATGGGCCGACCACCCAGGTATGCATCGAACGATGGCGCTTATGGAAGACTCTTACTTTTGGCCCAGAATGCAGGAGGATATGGAGTCGTACGTGCGGACGTGTCTTGTGTGCCAACAGGATAAAATCGAGCAACAACTACCGGGAGGCTTGCTCCAACCCTTGCCTGTTGGTTCTGGGTGAGGAGGGCAAGACTCGTTGGTTTTGGGTGAGAGATGGGTTACTCTTCACCAAGGGTGACCGCCTGTTCGTGCCAAAGTGGAGAGGATTGAGGAGAGACATCCTCAAGGACTGCCACGACTCGAGATGGGTCGGCCACCCATGTATGCATCGGACGATGGTGCTTATGGAGGACTCTTACTTTTGGCCCGGGAGGATGTGGAGGCGTACATGCGGACGTGTCTTGTGTGCCAACAGGACAAAATCGAGCAACAACTACCGGGAGGCTTGCTCCAACCCTTGCCGGTCTCGGAGCACCCGTTTGAGAGCATCTCTATGGATTTCATCACATGCCTTCCCAAGTCTGAAGGATGGGGGTCGATTATTGTGGTGGTGGATCAATTCTCCAAATATGGCACCTTCATCCCGACACCACCCGACGTGACGGCCTTAGACACGGCCAAGTTGTTCGTGAAGCATGTTGTCAAGCATTGGGGCGTCCCAAAGACAACCGTGAGCGATCGAGACCCGCGCTTTACAAAGAAGTTTTGGTCCGAGTTGTTCAAGTTGTTGGGGTCAAACTTGGCATTCTCGACGAGCGTCTACCCGCAGACAGATGACCAAACGGAGCGGGTCAAAGCGTTGTTGGAGTTGTACTTGAGGCACTTCGTGAGTGTCAATCAGAGGGATTGGACGAAGCTGTTAGATACGGCACATTTTTCGTACAATCTCCGTAAGAGTAAGTCCACTAGAAGGAATCTGTTCGAGTTGGCGACCGGAGGCAACATACGACCCCAACAAGCCTCGCGATCGGGTACTCGGGGCAAAGCCCATGCCTACACCTACGCCAAGTCTCTTCATGAGGAAACGGATTTGGCTCGAGCATTGTTGGACAAAGCCGCTAAGAGGATGAAGAAGAGGTCGGACCTCAGGAGGAGAGCGGTCGAGTTCACCGAGGGAAATCGGGTGATGGTGAAGTTGCTCCCTCAACAATTCAAGACCTTTTGCTCCGTGCATAAGGGACTTATCCGGAGGTATGAGGGGTCGTTCAAGATCGAGCGACGTGTGGGAAACGTGTCCTATCACTTGGAGTTGCCGCCGAAGTTGAAGATTCACCCGGTTCAATGTGAGCCAACTCAAGCCGTATCTCGAAGACAAGGAAGAACCTACACGGGAGATGTCAAAGAGGGCACCAACGGCCACGGTGACCTCGTTTGACAAAGAAGTGGAGGAAATCATCTCACACCTGGAGGTTCGAAGGAGGGGTGTTCCACCTTACAATGAGTACTTTGTGAGATGGAATTGGGCTCCCCGACGCGGAGAGTAGTTGGGAGCGTGACGAGCATTTGTGGCAGTTCCGGGATCGAATTGAAGCGTACCATGCCGAGGTCTCACCGAGGACGGCTTCGACTTAAGTGGGAGAGAATGTTATGTCCCGAGCGTTTCGGCGCCCAATCCGCCGAGGTTACTTGGAATTCTCTAGAAACCCTAGAATGTTGTGGATAAGTTTGGATAGGTTTGGATAGACCTGTAGCCATTCCACTAGTATAAATAGGCCTCTGGCCATTCATTTGTAATCACTCAAGTATTAAGCAATACAAGCTCTTTTGCAATTATTCTCTTTCTAGCTTTCATGTGATCTTTGCCAAGTGACTTGGTGTGTGAGTTGCCTAGCTAGTGTCGAGACGAACTAGTCTAGGACCGCACGTATCGAGGTGTTCAAGTTCCTGCACGTGACATTATGCTAAAAAATGTAAGCATAATATGATTTGGAGTGTGGACTATAAATTTGGCATCGACTAATGTTGTAAACAGCTCCTAGTATAAGTAGAAATTAAAAACGAAAGGGATTAGTTGTGGTGAAATTAAAGTTAAGACAGTCTTCCTATTTGCGAGGAATTTAGGGGACAAATCTATTCAAATTTAAAGAAGTTGAGAGCGATTAGGGGGAAATGACAAGACGGCCCCTACATAACAAAACTGAATGGAATGATGGAATTTGGCTGATTGCACATGTTTTTATTTTCTTGGATTTTGGGGGAAATAATGTCGCCTTGTGCACGATTTGTCTACAACAGTAACTACGCGTATCTTCTCAATTCTCAAGAAAAGACAATATCAGTCCAACAACGTCTTATTTTCAATCATTGCCAACATTTTAAAATTCTTTTTACTAGCTTCACAGTATATTTTACCACTTGTTTACAAACAGCATAATTTTTCAACTCAATTATAAATCAATGCACCATCAATAAGTTTTTCAAAACATTCTATTTTTTTTTAAAAGGTAGAAATAGGCCTTAACTAAGCACTTATAACTAATACACCCTCTATCCCATTAAAATTAGCTTATTTCTTTTAAAAATTAGATCTTAGAAGAGTTGAGAAGTAGTATAAGTGGTGTTAAAAATATATACTATTATTTAAAGTTATATAAGTAATAAATTTATTTTAAAAAAATGACCAATTTTGATGGAACATCCCGATAAAAAATACAAGCCAATTTCAATGGGACATGAGCAGTAGTACTACAATATCATCATTGGTTACCATATTGTCTACTTGCACACACTTATCCGTTATCCGGTGCTTTCACTCTAATTGATTCCTAACCGTGACCAATAAATATTATTGAAAGATTAGCAAATCCTAATTTGGATAAATGTACTCAAAATTTTGCCTCCAAATAATTAAATTTAACTTAGTATATATTATGAATGCTTAAGTCTTTGTGAAAGAACTAGTAATAATGTTTAAGTTAACCACTTCTTAGTACCCTATTTGAGTAACTGAGTAAGTTAATTACTTTCACAGTTACATACTTTCACAATGAATTTGGCCTTTTAAATTGATTAAGATTTTGAAAATTGTGTGTATATTAAATATAAGAGGCGTTTGTTTTGAGTGATAGAATGGATATACAAAATAATCAAACTATTCATTGTGGTTACTTTGGTTGATTGATCAATTTGGAACTTAGTTAATCATCTTATTCTTCAACTATACTTAATCTTTTGCTTTAATGATTTATTTTATAACTCAAACTAGATGCCCCAATGGGTGAGTAGTATTTAATGGGCTCTGTTGTTGTTCTATGAAATTAATGGGGTGATTTTGTTTCCATCTAAGACCAAAACAGAACCATTAAATGGGGAAAAAATAAAACAAATGGCACATAACGACGTCGTTTTTGGGTTCAATATCAATTAGATTCCCAAAATATTCACTTTGGGGATACAATATATCGTCTTCCTATTCAATTTCTTGACCATAAAGTACAATTAACTTATATTCTAAACATAAAAGTGAAAAGGGAAAACCACATAGGAGTATATAATTATAGAGAAGGTGCCTGAATTGGAAGAAACGGGAAACTGCAGGGATTCGTACACCTTTGTAAAAGTGGCCTAATTAGTTAATCGAAATAAGCAAAATCATAAAATAAAATAAAAATATCATGAAATTCATAAATACTTTGTAAGTCTGATATTATGTTGCGCGTTTATGAATAAATCTGCGAGTATCTAAACAAAATCTATGGGTAAGAAAGGTATAAAGTAGCATGTCAGCAGACTAATTTTTTCTTAGTTGCGCAATTAATCACTTACGTGTAAATGCCTTAATTCAAGTACTAGTTAGAATATAATATACTCAGCTATTTATTAATTTATTTTTGTAACTAACAGTCTCGAAGTTCAAACAAGAGCACCAAAAAGCAGATTAAACGCAAAAGGAAAAGAGAAAAAGAAAAAAGCAGCCTCGTCTTTAAATTTTTCTTCACTTTTAATTACCATTGATTACCCTCACTTTCTTTACTCTGACTCGAATATAATTCCTTTATGTACCGCTTTTTGATCATGGGGTGGAATCAAATTGTAGACATGCTAATATAATTATTTAATTTTCACAACAGTTTATTTTGTTATAGTATACACGCGTAATTCGTGTGATGTTATTATTAATTAATAAATGCGATGTACTCATGAATAAGTAAGTATAAAAAATAATTATTGAATATGAATCTTATTCTTTTTTTGAAGTGAATTACCAAAGAAATTTGAAAATTATATTACGGTATATTCGAACTTAATTAAGGTGATTTTTTTTTTTTACTTTAGGCATCCACTCACTGTATAAGCTAATTAATACATGTACACATATTTTTTTATATAAATACTCGTGCCTTCTAGGAAGGTTTTTAACATGTATACATTCTTCTACAAAATTTAGTCCATATTGTGCCGGCTGAAACCCCAAAGTCTTTTTTTTTTCGTTCAATTCAGTATGGATGACCTTGTGGCGTGAGGAGATGGTGATGAATATATTAGTATAAACTTATATAGGAATATTTAGAATTACGCCACAGTCTATATATATAAAAGGTGTTTTGTAGAGTATAGTATAATATAATTAAAAGGATAAAGTATAGAAATTGTTGGGAGAGTGTGGAGAGAGAAAATTAAGAATATTTTAGTTGGTGGTGCATTTGATAATGATGATAAAAGTGCACGCCCCTCCCGCAGCTTTTCATCCACTCACATACATACTTTGCTTAATTACAAAACCACACCCACTACTATCACAAACAACCAAAAACACACATATATTTCTATTGATGGAAAAGGTGGAGGGCCATAATTTGATGTCAAATACATACTTTCTTGGTCTTTTTGTCAGACAAATTTTTCTATCTAGTCTCATGCCAACATATATCCTAAGCTTTAACATCACTCACAAGACATATTAATTTGAGCCAATCCCTTCTTGTTCCAAAAAGACCCCTTCAAAAAAACATTTCTTAATCGAGAAAGATATCCCATCCCCACCCCCACCCCACCATCCCACTCTAGCTACTCTTCCTCCCCCGCCCCATCGCTTCCCCATACACTTTTCCTCATCCAGATTCTCCCCCTCTCTCATGGAAAATAATAAAGAAAAGAAAAGAAGATTTAACCATCTAGCTAGCTAGGCAGCAAGCCTGAGGGATTGGAGTTTAAAAAAACAAACAAAAATATATACTATATTATTCCAAGAGAATCATCATAAAGCAGTTTGAAATTCTTATTTGATGTTGATTAGATGGATACCTTGTTCAGACTAGTCAGCCTCCAATCTGATCAGTCCAGCACCAGCTCCAGATCCTCCAAGCAAAACCCTAATTACGACGAAGAATGCTTCAACTTTTTCATGGATGATGAGGATTTCTCTTCTTCTTCCTCCAAGCACTACCACCCCTCACCCACCCCCACCCCCGCCCCCGACCTCACTCTCGAGTTCGCCGCCGCCCTCTCCGGCCAAAACACCAAGTGGTCTCACGACATTCTTATAGAAGCCGCCAGGGCCATCACCGACAGAAACAGCGCGCGCGTGCAGCACCTCATGTGGATGCTCAACGAGCTCAGCTCCCCCTACGGTGACATCGATCAGAAGCTCGCCTCCTACTTTCTGCAGGCGCTCTTCAGCCGGATCACCGATTCCGGGGATCGCACCTACGCCACTCTCGCCGCCGCCTCCGATAAGAACTGCTCCTTCGACTCCACGCGGAGGACGGTGCTCAAGTTTCAGGAGGTCAGCCCGTGGATGACCTTCGGCCACGTGGCCTGCAACGGCGCCATCATGGAGGCGTTCGAAGGGGAGAGCAGGCTCCACATCGTCGACATCAGCAACACTTTTTGCACGCAGTGGCCCACGCTGCTCGAGGCCATCGCCACCCGCGCCGACGAGACTCCGCACCTCCGGATCACCACAGTGCTCGCCAGGAAGGCCTCCGGCGCCGGCGGATCGGCCGTCCAGAGGGTCATGAAGGAGATCGGAAGCCGGATGGAGAAGTTCGCGCGCCTCATGGGGGTGCCGTTTGGCTTCTCCGTCGTGCACCACGACGGCGATCTGGCGGACCTCAATTTGTCCGATTTGGATATCAGAGAGGATGAGGCCCTGGCCGTCAATTGCGTCGGAACTTTGCATTCCGTGGCGGCGATCGGCGATCGCAGGGATTATCTGATCTCCGTGTTCCGGCGGCTGCAGCCTAGGGTTTTGACGGTGGTGGAGGAGGAGGCGGATCTCGATGTAGGAGTGGATAGGATTGAATTCGTCAACGGTTTTGGGGAATGCTTGCGGTGGTTTAGGGTTTATTTCGAAGCATTGGAGGAGAGCTTCCCGCGCACAAGCAATGAGCGGCTGATGCTGGAGAGGGCGGCGGGGCGGGCGGTCGTGGACCTGGTCGCTTGCCCGCTGCAGGAGTCGGTGGAGAGGCGGGAGACGGCGGCGCGCTGGTCGCGGCGCATGCATGGCGGCGGATTCACGCCAATCGTGTTAAATGAGGAGGTGTGCGACGACGTGCGGTCGCTGCTGAGGAGATACAAGGAGGGGTGGACTATGGCGCCGTCGTCGGATTCCGCCGGAATATTCCTTTCGTGGAAGGATCAGCCGGTGGTATGGGCGAGTGCATGGAAGCCTTGATGATTGGGACTTCCACTGTGGCAAAATGCTCGCACGTGCGAAGTGGAGTTGGTGAAGTAGTGTTTTGGGTGGAGGAAATTTGGAGAAAAAAAAGGAGGTATTATTGGTGTTTTTTTTCCTTCATCACTCTTGCTATATATGTTTTCTTTTGATTTTTGGATATTTGATAGAATTGAAGTGACTAATTGATCTTATTGAGGTTGTTAATTACCAACTTATGATCATTTTTCTATCTAAATAGAAAGATTTGTTATTATTAATCAGATTTGAATTACTAATAATTAGAAGCGAATTTAACTACATTGATATATTTTAATGTGTTGGCCACATCATGTATATATATGTATTGACTGTCCATTTCATGAAGTAGGATTGTAATAGCCCTTTGAGCTAAAGTGTGAAAGTGTTAGGACAAACCAAATTCTCATCCCACATTGATGTAAATGAAAAACATCATTTGGCATTATGGTTACATGATTGCATGTATATACTTGGTTTGTTTTCTACTTATGATTTGACATCTAGTCTAATTAGCCTGTACAATTAAATACATTTAACTTTTTTTATATATGTTGGAGTTGGTATTAGGTGTGGGGTTGAGTTGATATCATCATATAAATATATAGAGGAGTATTAAAAAAGAAGTTTAAAATTAATTAAATTTGAAGGGGTCGTTATCTTGTTTGGGACCATAGAATCTTAGGACGGCCGTGGAGTTGGGTCGTGTTTGGGAATCTCTTAAAAGGTGTTTAGCTATTAGTGGTGTAATAGCTTTGGTGCCAAACACACATTGTACATATGGAGCTCAGCTAGCTCTCTATCTCTCTCTCAGGAATATTAAATAATCATTTTTCATCGGCTTTCTCTCTCTTGAAAGCAGTTGCACCTAAAATCAACCAATATACATTCTTTATGATCAACCCAATTGAATGTTTTAATGAAATATTCATTCAAATAAAAATAAGAAAATTCTCCACTTATACTAATAAAATAAATAAGAAAAATATGTCCCATGAGAGATATGTGACCAAAAATCTTTATCATGGTGACGTTGCATCATAAATCAAGAAGAGGAAAAAGGGCAATGCTTTAGGCCCACATATATTATATAGTGGGAACTTCTTTTAAGAGTCACAAATGTTAATCTTTTGATGAGACTTGCTCCCTCCACTTTAACATACCCACTATCTTTTTTACACCCTTTTGAATTGTATTTTTTTATTTGTATATAATACATATATAGTACTTGTCTTTGTAGGAAAATTCAAATTTCAATCTGGTTTTACATAAATGTATGGTCCCTCTTGACACTTTTTCTTTATATTAATTTTTTAAATTTAGGCGTCTTTTTCGACCATTGACGAAGACTGGCTGTGTTCCACACTATAATACTATAATGTATACATACATATATATATATATATAAGTGTGTGTGTGTGTGTGTGTGTGATGTGCAAAAATGGGTTTCAGCTGCAAGTTGCACAGTAACTCGATTTTTTGGATTAGATTATTTTGTTTTATTTTGGGGCCCGTGTGAAATATATACTGCAATTTCTATAGGTGGCATTTTTTAATATTGTCTTTTTCTTTAGGTCAATATTTTTTTCGGCTATGGATGGCGACTATTCATCAATTTAATAATTTTATAAAGTCCAAAATTAAAAAGTATTCTCTGATTTTTACCGCATCCATATATAAATAATTGGCGTGTACAATATAAATATTATCATAAATAAAATGACAATTGACAAAATGAAGGATAAACTATATTTTAAATATAAAACTACTATTGTTCAAAAATAAATATCCTAAACAATGGAGGATTAAAAAAAACTTTCATAGAGGCTATATTTCCCAAATTTATTTTATAAATACATTTTTAAAGTTATTTGATTTATTGATAGGAACTTTTACATGATAATTTGTACAAAATTAAAATAATTTAGGTCCTATAAGATTAAAAACTTTTTAAAAAATTGCTTGGTAGGGGGCTTAAGCTCCTCAATAGCTACACTCGTATTTGCCTATGTCCTAAATTATTGATAATTGCAATTAAATGCAAGTACTACCACAAGTCTCCCGGAAGGTAATTTCCGACGTCAAAAGGCATAAATGGCTTGTCGGATGCCAACATGAGTTTTAGCTAACATATGGAGTATTATGTAGAATGAGGTGAAAACAAAGCGATGTCGTTTGGGTCCTTTAAATGGAGACGCGCTAGCAAGCTTACTAACAACAGAAACTGATCTCTGGGATATATTGTTAATAGTTTGTGATATTTTTGTTAAGATATAACAATTCAAGAATATAGTTTTTGTGTGTAATTACAAAAATTGAAATCAAGAAACATTTGACCTCATATTGTAATACTACATTTTTGCTTTTCTTTTTAACGTAGAGCATGTCTGTATAAAATTATAAATGGATGTAACGAACATTTTGTGTGCTTATTTTGAAATCCAAACCGGTCTGCCAAACGACCTTTACTTTGTTATTGTTGTTTTTTTGGGGGCTATTTAGGGATCTAACCCGTTCACTCTTTCTATATGTGAGACGAAAATTCTCAAAACAAAAAACAAATGTATGTTACAATATTTATAGTAACTTAATTTGTCATCAAATTATATTATATTTCATTAGTTATATTCGAAATGCCTCACTTTCCAATTTGAGTAAAACCCATTTAAAATATTTCAGTACTTAAATAGAAGTATTTGTGGAATATATCCACTTAAATATACCTATACCTATATGATGAAACACCGCTTTCTTCTAAATAAATGTGCCAAAAGAAAATTGAAAATGAGAAGGGTAATATCTAAATTAAAAATACAAGAGATTCTCTTATTCCCACTGTTAATCTCTCTTATATGATTCGCAGACTCACACGCTAGATCACTCTCTCATATATTAACAACGCCGAAGCAATACATCAGACTTTACATCAGACTTTACATCTAATCCTATAGCCCTAAAATTTTCCTAATCACGTCCCAGTAACATTATGGAAAGGTGGAAAAAGAATATAATAAGAGAAAGAAAAATAGAAAAGGATTATTATGTTACAAGTATTGTCAACTTTGAGGAAAACTCTAGGCACTCCAGAGTGCAGGAAGCCTCCACCTTTTATGCCAGTAAATAGACACTCTCGACCACAAAGGAAACCCAAAACTGTAATCAAGTGGCTGATCGGCAGCTCCTCCTACGGTTAAAGGCAGCCACACGTACCTCGAGTCTCGTAGATCAGCAGGGTTCCACCGGTCCGCCATGAAGATAAAAGAACCGGGAAGCCCCGGCAATGGCAGCACGAACGTGCTCTGAGCAAAGAACGTCGTGGCACGGAATATCTTGTTCCCGCCTATGCAGGGATTCCCCATGTTCTCCCACGGACCCATGATTGATTCGGCTGCGTGTGCAAGAGCCTCGTTCGGAGCCCAGCCGGTGCATCCAGAGGTGATCATGTAGTACGTCCCGTCGTGCTTGAATAGAGCCGGCGCCTCCCGATGCTGCCCTATGAGGATTCTTCTCATCACGCTTGTCGTATCAAGATAATCCTCATTGAGTGGCCCAATGTGAAGTTCGCTATTGTCCTCGGATGAATATATGAGGTAAGCAACACCGTCGTCGTCTTTGAAGATGCTCATGTCTCTGCTTTCAAACCCGTGGGGGCGTTTGCTATAGAGGTAGTCGAATGGACCCGTGGGGGAATCGCTAACAGCTACACCAACGGAGGCTTTTGTGTAGTTAGCATCGTCAATGTGCATCCACATTACATATTTTGCTTTCTTATCGTTATAAATTACTTTTGGCCTCTCGAGCACGTTGGACTTGTGGAGGTCATGAGTCTCATCGTCTTCTTCTGCAGCGAGCACGATGCCCTCGTTTTTCCATGTCCAAAGATCCTTCGAAGAATAACAACCAACACCAATAACATCAACCTGAATGGAAGAGAATGAGTTTAGTTACCAGAGTCATTATAAGATGAGTACTGTTGTTGTCTTCATCTAAATCAGCAAGCATGCGCAAACATTACAGAATAGGAAACCATGAGTATAAATTCCTATTGAACAATGCAAATATTAAGCAAGACACTTATACACAGATAATGGTCGATGCATGCATCTATGCAATCTGTCAACTGTCAAGGTGGTCTAGCATTGATGTAACATATCTAAGACGAAGTCAGTTGTTTGCTTGATTCAGCCTTAGTCACACATTTGGGCCAGAAGAAGCCTCGATGCCTTAAAAGGTCAGGAGAAATATTTGAAGTGTATTATGCTATAATATCAACACACAGATCAAATAAAAGCTATGCAGTTGCCTCACTTTTCTAATATCACTTGTTATTGCCACTAGTTTTAGACAAAGTTACATCAATTGCTAGACTGGCTTTAATATCTGCATAAATGGTCTCATATGCTAAAACTTCATGACCCAGAAATTTTTGACGAGCCATCTAGGATCCAACTAGACCATTCCATATTGTTTTAGCTAGCATCTACATTCCGAAACACTTTTCCTGCTGTAACTCACCAAATTTTCAAATTCTTAATTCACAAATTTTAGGAATCAGCAACTGAAACTAATGTATGTACTGTTTAGTTAATCCCAGTTATTTGACGTCTTCAGCTAAATATTCTAAGTTTAAGAAGAAAGCATGAATGTTGAAAATATGAAGTAGAAAGGAAAGAATTGGAGATTTCCAATGGGAGAATGCAAAATTTACCAAGCTTCCCAGTACCTCATAAAACTATATACGGTATCTTCTATACTTCTCTGCCTATATATAAACCATTTCATATTTCATTATGCCAAAGCTGGTGTATGTTTATCAGTCATACTAACTTGAACTCTATGTATAAAAGCACTTCCACTTAACTAGGTTCACAAACGACTTTGTGTCCTATTATTCAAGCAATGGATGTCCCTAAACAGGCATTTAAACATTGAAATATTCAATCTGGCATCCAGGTCCACAGTCAGAAAATGGTTGGGTAAGAAAGCTCACATGAAGAAACTAAATTTAGAACATGTAACTAGTGGAGAATTGTAGCATTTGAAAAAAAGGAAGGAGATAGACAAGTTCCAAAAATATGATGCACCAAAGGTAATTGTAATTATTTGCAAAATGGTCAAACTCTAGTGGAAAAGGAATCAAATGACAAAATGACTAACGCATAAGTAGAACATTCCTCTATGAAGGATAAGCACAAGATGTTAACTTACTAGATACATCCCTTATTTAGTAGTCCACTAACAAGAAATATAGCTTACTCACATATTGCATTTAACTCATAATGTGATAGAGTCTTCAACATTGAGCAAAAAAGAGAAGGCATGATGATGCATTTAATAAAAAGGAGGATAAATGTTAAACCACTCAGGGGTGAACTAATATGTGCAAATGTCAATTATTACTTATCAGTATGTGATGGCATGATCAGCCTGAGTTTTCGATTTGTTCTTACCTTGTTTTGGGGATAATAATAAACAATTATCCATAGAAGGATTGCCCGTCAGCTTTTATTACAGTGGTTGTAAGTTATAACTAATAACAAGATGTTCAGAAAAATATGATCAAGAGACATCTAAAGTAAGACGAGATCACACTTCCTAGCTCTAAGTTTCATCAAATGTAAGCATTGTACACAGAGCCACACAATTAGTATCGACAGCTTAGGAATTGAAGCAGAGATAAAGTCAATGAGAGGGAAGACTTTAAACATCATGTATTGCTATATCACTGATTAAATCCATCTATATGCCCAAAGAAAAATATATATCGCGCGCGAGAAAAACAATAGCATAAAAAGAACGCGACTCAATCAGCAATAATGTGCATCAGTATTTTTGTGATGATTCCTTATCAATGATGTTAGGATACAAACGCACATAACTGTACAAAGAATTAGAACTCACCCGTGCTGCTCCTTTTTTGTGAGCATGGTAAGTTGGACCATCTTTATACTCTCCATACCAATAGTATGTCCTGCTTTTCTCGTCATACAAAATACCGCCTCCATGTGCTTGAATAGGGCTTCCTTCAGTGTCTAACCATATTCGCCCAGGATGATAGTAGAAACTGTCATTTCCAACGACCCTCATGGGATCTACAGCCGTCTTCATAGAAGGAAAAAATATGTGCCTTATTTGAGAAGACTCATCTAGAAATTCATCAATCAAGGTAGTAGGCCGCTTAGGTTTCCTTTTAACAGCCCGTGGAGATCGCTTCCTTGGTGGAGGCATTTGTATATTTTCCTCCTCAACCTCTTCGAGTTCACTTATTAGGGGGTTGTGTCTTATACTGCTGCGTGCCACTATACTTTGCACGCTTGCATGCGAAATTAGGGTGTACAAATGAAGCATAATAAGGAACCCCACTAGGCTCCATACCACAGTCGACATTGAGCATCTGCTCCCTGCAATGCAACGTAAAGTAGTTGGTTTCCTGTATTTGTTCCTTATCCTCATTTTGGTGCCGTTTTATCTTCAACAAAATGCTGCATTTTAAAACATGCAACAGGTCGATCGGCAAACTAGCATAGCAATATTCCTACACAGGATTTGCAGACACAACAACCAATTAATTAGTTTATCTTATCACCAACAAATCGTTCTTCATTAAGTTGGAAAAACCATTGAAAAAGTCAATCAGGTAGTTAAATAAACAGATCATTACAAAGCGCAGCCCATAACAACAAAACAAAATCCCCTCAAAACTTGGCCGGATCGAAATCTCAACGGTTTAAGCAATAAATTCCCCCTAAACCTATGTAACAGTGAAATTAAACCAGCGAAATAAATGATGAATAATCAAATAAATTACATAATCAACCAACAGAGACGGATCTACAAGAACAAACGGACAACCGGATAAGGAAACAACCCCAATTACAATTCGGATTAATAAAAATCCAACTAAAGCAAGAAGAATTCAGCAGCGTAAACTAAAAACTCATGGAGTCTACTAAAGTTGAAAATAATTATACCTGAAGATATCCTTGCTAAATATGGAAAATAATTTCTTGACATAGGCTTGCTGGCGTTAGCTGTTCTGAATTTCCCAACCATTCGTTCAGCAATCCAGTTGAATGCCCTAAGTTGTTAAATTCTGTTGAACAAAATGCTTGAATAATTTCGCTTCGTCCCCAAAATTGTCACGGGAATTGCGCTGAGATATTCCGACCGAAGGCGTGTAGAAGGAGGAAATATTGAAGTTAATTAATGAGTAAAGTTGGAAAGAAAGAGAAAGTTGCAGCTGGGATCGATTTATTTGTTGGATCTTGGCTCTGATCGCAATAATGACGGGACGACTCTCTATGACCTACAAAACGCAGTCTCTCTCATTTTTACTGTAGCATTTAGCAGGTGAACTGTATATTAACAGAGAGCATGAGTTGAAATTTGTGGAAAATAAAACAAAAGATTATGAATATTTAGTGATGACTAGTAGTAGCACAGTAGTAATAACTATAGTAATACTGATGTTTTTCAGGCTGATTATTCAATGCAATTATTTTCGATCTTGATTTATTAAATTTATACAAATACACGTTTTCTATTAATACTACCACACCTAAAATTACTGAAATCCCCATGTTAAAAGGGAAGCATAATAGTATAGTGATTATTTGTGTTAAAACTTTTCACATCTGGTTGATTTTTGGGATACGAATGTTATTAGTAATGTAGAACTGATATAATTCTAGGACAGTTCTCGATTCTATGTAATAAAAATGCCAAAATTTCATGGTTTAAGATCCAGTTAAGTCGGTTTGTGTTTGCAATGAATTCTTACAAAAGATTTGGCAAGGAAATCATTTTGAGTAATCGATTAGTATATTTTACGTTTTAAGTCACATGTGAATTCTATACCTTATTGGGTACGAAATGACAATAATTATGTTGTAGCTTGATTTGTAAATAGTCAATTGAACACAAACTAGCCTTTAGCATTTTAATGTTGTGGATTTGGAGTTCGGATACTATTTTTTACTCCCTCCATCCTCTCTTTTTTGGTGCACATTTCTTTTTGGGGTGTCCCTTCCTTCTTGGTGCATTACCTTTTCTGGACATTTTTATTCACACATAATTTTAAATAATATATATTCTTATCACCACTTTACACCATTTTTCAACTATCCTTAATTCCCGTGCCGAAAAGAAGTGCACCAAGAAGGAGAGGACGGAGGGAATACTATTTATAAAGAAAAATGTTACTCCCTTCATCCCTTAAGAGTATGCATTTTCATTTTTTGGAAATGACTACTTTTTGTGGGTCCCATTTGTTCTCTTACTTTAACATTTATTTATACTATTTTTACACTTTCCAATACCTTTTTGTGGGACCCATTCTCCACTAACA
>JAYJMF010000021.1:654519-668817 GCA_036873715.1 Salvia sclarea | reverse complement strand
AGGTGTTTAAGTGTTAACACTATTGTCTCGGTGCACGCCGTGGAGGAATAGTTCAAAGCATCGCGCTACTAATCCGCATGTGTACCCGATGGTGTTGACTATGGAAAGTTCAAAGTAAAAAACTACTTATCCTAATACTTTGACGCCTCTTGAGGACGGAGCTGTGTCTGCATCATGCATATGACTATTTCCACTTGTGTGGAGGATTGTTGGAATCGCTTATTTAATAAGCGTGGTTAAAGCTTTTGACCAATTAATTAAATGACATAGAATTTAATTTAATTAAAATTAAATTAAATATACTCGATTTTTTTCACTTTCTCGAAGCCGATTCCCAGTGAGTGAGAAATAGTGGATTAAAGTTTGTCATTTAATATGGAGTTATCATTTTCCAACAAGAGCGAGGTCAACATATTGAGTCGAGCTCTCAATGAGTGGCAAACCATGAAAGGCACGCCATTAAAGTATTTGGGTTCGTGGCAGGTAGTGAAGGATACTCCGAAGTTCGCTGCAGTCTTCTCCGCCAAGTTCAAAATCGATGAAGCGGCGAAGAGAACGAAGACGAGGGAAGATGGAGCCTTCAGCACTTTGGCCTCGGGGAGTGCTCCGAGCATGGGCATGCCAGATATCTCTAGTCGGGCCGAAGGCCTATGGGTAGAGATGTTGCGTAGGGGAAAAGGAAGGTCGGCTCGTCATCAATGATGAGCTCGGAAATGAGCGCAGCGCACCTCGCCGTAGCCGAACTCCACGATTTGAAAATCGAGCAAGCCACTGCCACGATGCAAGTTGCCGTAGACAATTTTAACATAGTCAACGATTATAACATTATGATGAAAGACACCTCCAACATGGGACCAGAAGAGAAGACAACTCACCTTGCCTCTGTTGCGACGCTCAAGGAGAAGAATGCTTGGAATTTCTAGTGTAGTGTTTTTTTATTTTTAGTGTATTTTTTTTTATTCTAATGTTTAATATTTTTTATTTTAATTCTAGTGTAATGTTTTTAATATTATCAAATAAAATTACATATTATCAAATAAATTACATATATTAGAAAAAATATACTTGAGAGCTCCAAGTATAGAGTTTGCTGCTATAGAAAATATATCAGAGAACTCTGAAACTCCCAAAATGGACAGAGAGCTCCACTTGGAGCTCGCGGCTGCGCATAGCCTAATCCTAAAAATAAACACCCGTAAGTTCTCCAAAGCAAAACAGAAAAATGTAATAAATATTTTTCAAAATGAAGAAGAATGGGGTGAGATTGTCATAATGTCATAAAAACTCTTTGATATTGTAAGTAGAAATTGTCCGACGAAAAATTTGCAAATCAAATAATACGAAGAGAAAGAGGAAAAGGTAAATTGATAAAAATTAAGTAAAATATCAGTTTTATTTATGAACTAGATAAATGTATGTACATCGCAGATCGCACATAAAACAGTACGCTTCTAATATGCATAGTATATAATTTATTTCTAATGATTAATTTTGATGGTATAAAATTATTAAAATAGGTTCTAAAAGATTATGTACCCGATGAACTATTAAAACTTTTATGAATATGTGTAATTTACGAAATGCTCTTAAATTGAGACTATAAAGGAGTCAGAATAGGTAAAAATGCGGAAGAGAGCATATTATAATTGTTTTTTTTTTTTTTTTTTTTCTTTTCCAAGTGTAGCATATTATATTGTTAAGGATAAAGAAATACAGGAGACTTCTTTTAACAGAAACCTCTGCAAAATCACTCACTCATAACTTCCATGGAAGCTTCAACAGCTCCCCTAAGCCTCCCCAAACCCCCTCCGCCCCAACCAGACCTCCAAAACATCAGCCGCAAGCTCCTCAAACACGGCGTTCAGCCCACCCCAAAAATCCTCCACAACATCCGCAAGAAGGAGCTCCAAAAAATCAACCGCCGCGACGCCAAACAAGCTTCCAAGCTCCCGCCGCCCCTCACCGAGGTCCAAAAGCAAGCCATTTCGGAAGAATCCCATTTCCAAACGATCAAGTCCGAGTACAGGAAATTCACCAGAAACGAGCAAACCTCTAAGCTGGTGGGACGGCCATGGGAGAGGTTGGACCGCCTCCGATTGCGTGAGCTCGCCGGAGAGGGTGCCGAGCACGACGGAGAGCATCTGAATCCCGATCGTTTGAGGGAGCTGAGCGATATAATCGAGTGCGAGAGGGATCGTTTCTCATGGCTCTTGGATGACGATGTTGAGGTTGAACAAGGGCTGTTTGAGGAGAGGACTTGGGCGCCGCGAAAGAGGACTGAATCTGAGGCAATTAAGCTTCTCATTGATAGGTATTGGATTTCGAGGCACACTTCGGTGCATCCGGGTGCACCATGCATAATAAGCTAATTGGGGATTTGTGAATTCTAATTAGGGTGGATGCACCGTGCATCCGGATGTACATAAATTTTTGCTTATCTTGTTCTTTTCCTCTGCTTTTTGCTGGTTTCAGTTGGTTCAATTCTGATTGTGACCCTAAAAATAATAAAATCAATGATTGTGAACTAGAAAGAGTTTGTATTTGATAGGCTGAGTGCTGCAACTGAGCTGAGTGTGAAGGATTGGAAGCTTACGAGGATAATGAGGCACTCGGGCTTGCAGTATACAGAAATGCAAATGTTGAAGATAGTTGAAGGGCTAGGGCACAAGGGGCAATGGAGGCATGCCTGCTCCGTTGTAGAGTGGCTCTACACCTCAAAGGAGCACAAGCATTTCAAGAGCAGGTTCCCCTCTCGCCTAGCCTCACCTTCCGTTCTCTCCAAGTGCTTGCTTTCTGAAGTTTCTTGAATTCTGATTTGTTTATGTTCGATTGCAAGTCTAGGTTCGTGTATACAAAGTTGTTGACAGTGCTAGGCAGAGCAAGGAAGCCTCGTGAAGCTCTTCGAGTCTTTAATCTGATGCGTGTATTGATTTTCTTGCTTTCTTTTCTTTGGATTGGAATTAAAAAAATTTGTTGATGGAAGATTAATCATGAGTTGTGTTTAGGGTGATGCACATATATACCCTGATATGGCAGCATATCACTGCTTGTCTGTTATACTGGGCCAAGCTGGTTTGCTGAAAGAGTTGCTGAGTGTTATTGAATCCATGAGGGAGAAACCGAAAAGGATCATGAATATGAGGCGCAAAAATTGGAGTCCTGAACTTCAACCAGATATTGTGATATTTAATGCTGTAAGGGAGTTTGGCTCTTTCTAAGAATTCTATTTGCATAATTATGTCGCTGAACCGGCTGATCCACAGGTTTTAAATGCTTGTGTTGCGACTTGCCAATGGAAGGGAGTGTCGTGGGTCTTTCAACAGTTGAGAAGGAATGGTCTCAGACCTAATGGAGCGAGCTACGGGCTGGCAATGGAGGTAATTGTTCGTGTATTCGATAGACAAGCTATGTTCGAGCATTTTTTTTTATCAAGTTGCAAATTGTTAGCAAAACGTTATAGCTGGATGAACTCTTAGAAATGAAAACTACATGATGTAATTTCATTTGTAGTCAAGGTTATTATTGCTTGGATGTCTTTGATCCGATATTTGGTGAATGAAGGAAGAATTTCAATTAAATAAATAAAAGTAAAAGCAATCATGAAAAACTTTTGAGTGCCCAACTACTATATACACTTTTGTCATGCCCCTTTTTCCTACTAGATGTGTGATAACGCTACTTCTACTTACCGGATAAAAATATTCTATGTAAATGTTATGCTCCAGTATATTTGTAGTCGATCCTTACAGGTGGTTCTTTTTTAAGGTAATGCTGAAATCAGGGAAGTATGACTTCGTCCATGGAATTTTTGAGAAAATGAGAAGAAATGGGGAATCTTTGAAAGCCTTGACGTACAAGGGTAGCATTATTGTCCCATCTCTAACATCTTGTAAATTGAAAGCTTGTGATTACTGAGTTTGCTACTTTTGGCATCACCAGTTCTTGTCAAAGCATTCTGGGAAGAAGGTAAAGTTGATGATGCTGTTCAAGCTGTCAGGGATATGGAAAGAAGAGGGATAATTGGAACAAGAAGTGTATATTATGAGCTAGCTCGTTGCCTTTGTTTCTATGGCAGGTGGCGAGAAGCGATTCTCGAGGTCAGTTCTTGATATCTTTTTAATATGATTTAGCATTTGAATGTTTTGCTTTTAGTTTGGCCAAATAAATTGCTCTAAAAGGTAGATGAGTTAGAATTGGCTGTAGCTTGTATAAGATGAGAATCATATATGAACGCATATCCTTGCTCGAAAGGGATAACAATTTCTTGCTCATTCCTTATTATTTAAATGCTTCTTGGCTCTTTTATGCCCTAACATGGCTGTGTTAGCTTTAAGTTTTCTCTAAACTTTCTGAAAAGTATTATGAAATATTGTTCAAATCAATCTTAAAACCTTGAACTACCAGGGAATAAAATAACATCGACCGCTTTGACCCCCTCTTTTTTCCAATAATCTTTTTTCCTATCAGAGAGGAATTTCACATCTGTAATCTGTTGTTTCTTGGTGTCGTGGGCAACAACAAGGTTCTCAAAGCTATATAGACTTCTTCAATACTTTTTATTTTTGCACATAGCATTTGTATCTAAATCTTATCATCACCTTTTTTGTTCTTGTGCCTTATTGCTGCAGGTTGGGAATTTAAAGAATCTTCGTCCGAAACGACCTCTTACAGTAACTTATACAGGCATGATACTTTCGTCCATGGATGGTGGGCATGTTCAAGATTGTATATCCCTCTACAACCACTGTAAAACACTCACGACTCCTGATATTGGTCTGCTAAATGCTATGTTGAAAGTTTATGGTCGGAATGATATGTTTCTCAAAGCTAAAGAATTATTTGAAGAGACCAGGAGAAACGATTCGGGTTCTAAAGTTGATGAACGCGGTCGTTGTTCTTCTGCGAAAGCAGATGCTTTCACCTTCAGCTCCATGCTCGAGACATCTGCAAGTGCTCTTCAGTGGGAGTACTTTGAGCATGTGTACAAAGAGATGACCCTCGCAGGGCATCAAGTTGATCAACATAAACACTGTACTCTATTAATCGAAGCATCCAAAGCTGGAAAGGTACATCATGCTCACTTTACCTTATCAAGCCATGAATCTCTCTGCTGAAATCTCTTTCCTTAATTTTGTGACTGTCTAAACTATGGCATACTCAACTTGTGCACCCACCTTAACAAAATCCTAACTGTGATTAAGAAACCATAACTAGGAAGTAATAGGCACTAATTGGAGGGAATGCACTGTACAACTGGATGCACACAAGTTTTTGCCTTTGTTTGCTGGTTTAAGAGCATGCTTCATCTAACAAATCAAGTTCGACTATTCAAAGTTGGATTGTTGTTAATTAAGATTTTTATCTTTCCCGATGTAGTGGCATTTGCTGGAACATGCGTTCAATTCGATTCTTGAAGCCGGTGAGATACCTCCTCTACCATTCTTCACGGAAATGGCTTGTCAAGCCATTATCCGACGTGACTATGAAAAGGCGGTGAATATTTTCAACACGATGGGTCACGCTCCATATCAAGTCAGTTTCCAAGAGTGGATTGACTTCTTTGAGAGAAACAGAGACAGGTTGGACCAGGATACTCTTATAGAACTTGAAGAGGAACTCATCTCACATGAATTGCGAAAAGAGCTCACAGTCTTGAATCTGTCGAGAGCGTTGGAATTCGTCTGCGGGTCTTGTGAGGAGTCGGTGAATTCAACAGCTTCCATCAGTGAAACAATGGAGAAGGTTCCTGAAGCTAGTCTGGATGTAAGAATTGATGACACGTTAAATCTGAACATGCACGATTACCAGTCTAGGAGCAGCAGTACGGAGCCAGGCAAGGATTTAGACGAAACGGCTAGTACATCTGGCGTATGTGATGAAAAAGATCATGTGAGGGCTCATCCTGCCCGACTTGCAGAGAAGTTCGACCATGCTTTGGTATCGAAAAACTGGAGGTATACTTCTGATGATACAAACTCTGAAGATGGAGAGTGGGGCTCTGACAGTGATGAGTTCAACTCGGAACTTATCATTCCGAGCAGTGGAGTTGATGATTTGGAAGAATCTGATACTCCTTCAGCTTATGACATACTCGAAATGTGGAAGAAAATGTGAGCCATTTCTTCTTCTTGTTCCCCCAAATCAGTGTTGACTATGTAGCTTTGCAATGAACAGTCACTGCGTTGCATGGTGTTAGTTGGGTTCTTCTGTTGCAAAAGTTTTTTTTTTTTTTTTTTTTTTGTGTGTGTGTGTGTGTGTTTAAAAATGTGTAGAAGTGTATCATAATAGAGAATATCCTCATGTTATTATATTAATTAATAATAGAAAGAGAGAAAAAGATATTTAAATGGGATTTATGATTTGAACCGAAGATATTCTTGTCTGCTCTCAATACGTTTAAGTTGGCTCTGAGTCTCTGACTGAGTAGTCTTCCAATTTATTATCACCCATACCTTGACAGCACTTCAATTCATTCATTTTCGTTTGAATTATGATTGATTATGCAGGTAATGATAATTAATTGGAATAAAAAAGCGTCTTGTTTGACAGCACTTCAATTAGACTTATTTTATTTTTATGCCTTATATAGTTATATACCTTTACAGATATCTTAAATTACAAAAATTATCAAACTTTTGTCCCACCAGAAATCTAAAATAGTGGGGGGCAAAGATAGAAAAACAAAACCAAAATTCAATAATGGAGTAGTCCCCCATAATTCCTTCCTCTCGTAAATCAAATGTATAAAATGTTAAAAAAAATAAAAAGTTGAACGATATCTATCTTTAATATTTCATATTTTTAGATAATACTAGCAGAGAGGACGTGCGTCGCACGTTTTACATGTCAATTAACATATTATTCTGTGTTATATGTCAAATAGAATTGTAATCCGGCTAAATAACTTGACATGGTTAATTAACAATTTACATGGTTATTAACAAAGTATATATCAAATAGAATTGTAATAATTTACATAATTATTCTTAAAATAATATATATAATAGGGATAAAATAGGCAATCGATATTTTGTAAAACCCACACTTTTATTATTAGTAAAAATTGATATCGATATAGTTGACAACGAATTAATATTACTGTCACTTCCAGAATATGAGTAATTATAGAGAATTATTGCAATTTTTTGTAAAATTTATTTTAATGGTTCCATATATTTTGCCCCTAAGAATAGGTAGGGCCTGGCGTAGTGGCATTCACGTCATGGCATTATTCCATCCTTGTCATTGCATTCACGTCAGCTCTCCCTTGTAACAAGTAGATAATCTGATTCCAATTTCTGGAACATTTTTGTGACGCTTCTAAACGTGAGATTCTAAAAGTAGATTATTTTTGAAACAGTACGTATACATTACAGCATAGATTTGCTACGCAAATAGGTATAGGTAGCACAATAAGTCAATAACTACACCGGGTTTTATCAATATATAAGTACAATGCGACAAAAGGGGGAAAAAAATTTAAGGCAAGGGAAAAATTATCTAACAAGATTGATCTCATTATAGTAAACATGTGATGAAGAAAATGAAAAGGAGCAGGGAAAAACTATGGCTGTTTTCATATGCGAGCAACATAAGAATTAGCCTGAGTCACATATCTCACCCACCGATATGGGTTGGCAGTTTTGCTCTTCTTTGCTATCTGCAAGTATTTCACCTGCATTTACACATCGACTGGGTTAAAGTCACCCACAAACACCAAACTTCCAACGACATGTGTATATGTAAATAAATAAAGTTATTGGCATCCCTACACTAATCAAAACAGCCAGTATTTCTAGAAAGGGATTCCAGTTGAGAATTGAGATATTAAAACAACCTGGCCGAAGATAGAGGCCAGTTTAAACTGCAGTGCATTATTCCTAACTTAACCTAAGACGAGTCCCACAACTGGAGCAGGAAGCGGAATATGTGAGAGCAATCATTTCGGTTTTAAATGATAACATCAACTTTACCTGTAGTCTTGAAGGATTGTACATAGGTATTGTGAAGGTCAAGCTCACAGGCCCAGCTTCTTTAGTGATATTTCCTGTGAAACCAACCAGCAATAACATGGACATAAAGGCAAGATAATACATGATCATGGTTATCAAATCAGACATAAATCTATACAAACATACCATGCAATTCCTGTGAAAAATTTAACTTCGCTCGTAGAGTGTGTTCTGACCCCCCTGCAATCTGTTGAACATGAGCTATATTATTAGCAATCAACTACGAAAAGATACGAGTACAAGTAAATATAAACACCAAAATATCATTTAAACACTATCGATTCAATAGCATGTAGTAGTGTGAGATGTTACCTTCTTAATATTCCATTCAAGTTTCTTTTGCGATTCTTTGAAATCAGCATTCTGACCAACTATACCGCGTTCCAAGTCAAAATTGACTCTAAAATGCAATACACAAAAAATAAGTTGTTTAGCATTTCACAAGCGAAAAAAAAGAAAAGACTTAATCTGTATGAAAGCAGCAGGTGGATGCTAAAAAATTCATTCTCCAGAC
Organism: Salvia sclarea; assembly: GCA_036873715.1. NCBI lineage: Eukaryota > Viridiplantae > Streptophyta > Magnoliopsida > Lamiales > Lamiaceae > Salvia > Salvia sclarea. The sequence continues at coordinate 660,291 of JAYJMF010000021.1, read as the reverse complement.
CTTGGTCAAGGAAATATCCAACAACCAGGTCTACAAATCCATGTTATTATATAGATTCAACTGAAATTATTATTCAGTATCTAGGGTTTGATGAGCAGTGGACTATACAGAATCTAATCCCGATCCATCTGGATTCTGATTATCCTAACATCGACCAGTCGCTAAATCTTGTAAAAAAGGAAGAGGAGTGGATGTGAAAGATCAACGTGACCCTACAGCGCACACTAGTTAAGGTTGGATCAGTTACACAGGGAAGGTTGTTTAATTGTAGAATGAGCTCGAAAAATGAAGGAGCCCAAGTGTCATTTCAAGTAAGATTTTGCTTTTTTATTTCTAGGGGCATATAGCAACTGCAAGGCAATCACTACAGAGATCAAGTAAACTTTATTTAGACAGAAGCATCATATCAATATGCTTGATGCAAATAAAAAGTAAATAGCAGAGAGATTTGTACTAAAATACAAGCTTCTTTAGATACTATATTTCAAATCTCAAGATGAATTAATTAACTCTTCTTCAATTTTAGCTTGAATCGTTTAATATTTCATCTTGATAAAGATCAAGATATCAAGTGAAAATATCGAGTAAGCCAAGATATATAAAACCTTAGGCTTTGCAACTCTTCCAGATATGCTAGAACTACAAAAATTATCATTGTAGGTAAAGATATCCCATTTATCTAGACAAAAGATGGTAATGTAGGATGTAATTGCTAACACTGGAGGACCAAAAGAAAATGCATAGAGTGTTCCAATATCAATAAACAGTAATGAACAAAACTATCAATAGAAATACTACTGGGAAGAGTTTTACCTTGTTGTATATGTTGGTAATGGCATCTCCACTAAGATTGTGTTGGCAGTGATGCTTGAAGGAAACTCAGCACGGATTTTCAGAATCACCTCAGCCTAAGAATGAGAGAAGAAAATTTTATTACCTCCGCTTACAAAACTACTAGAACTTCATAAATAAATGGTTGAACTGTTGCCACTATAAATAAGAGTTGAAGCAAACAAGAAATAAAATTCTATTGCTATTCCAAAAGCAAAAACATCTAAAATCTTATAATAGATCCTGAACATAATACAGTTTCAATCAACTATACCTTAAGTGATCCTGCTTCCTCAATTAAGGTGTTAATTGTAAAGGGGGGTTTAAATTCCTGAGTAATGCGATAATTCATGACAGGAAACTCCCCATCGGGTGGTACCTATGTAACATCAGACCAATAAGAAACAACATTCTTTTAGGAAACATCAACTAAAAAACCACGCCATAACAGGGGAATCATATAAACCATACTACAGCCCTCACCAGACTCAGTGTTCTGTCTACGTCAAAATTATCCATATGTACAGATTCGTGAAAATTGCAATCATCCAAAATAACTGCTCCTGTCCCTGAAGAACCACTATAGCCTAGCCAAAGAAAAGTAGAATGCTCTGATGTCACATACTTTCACAACACATGAACATTCTGACATACAAAATTATAAAAAGCTGACTGCCAAAACAGGATAACATTGTGAATGAATCAGATTACATTAGATATGGCTAATAAATTGACTTCAAATATATAAAATCAAGACTGTGGTATTGCAACATGATTAACCAAGAGAATACCAAAATTTGGTACGCTGCCTCTTCCAATGTGTAGGTCATCATTGAGAGCTAGTCTGATTTCTGGATTTCCTGTTAGATAACTCTTCATTTGAATAGTACCATCAATCTCAGAAGTCAATACATATCCCTGTTCACCATCATTTTGATCTAGCTTAGGTCAATACTTAAGTGACAACATATTAAAGACTTCCACATTGAACAAGAAATGATAAAAATCCAAGAACATGATACTAAATGTACTAAATTTGGACCAATAAAGAAGTACAAGATTTAGGCCTCTATTGTTTCATCCTTTGCAGCTTAAATTTCCACAATAAAATCACTATATACATAGATCCATTTCTGGATATAGTAGTCTTAGAAAGTCAGATCAGTACATTGCTGCATAACAAAACAATTTGTTACTTTTAGCAGTCCACTCAAGGCTTTGCTTCAGGACACCAGAAGTAAAATTGTCTATATCAAATTTCCAAACCAACCCATATTAAAAGAGGATGGATATGCTAGGATGACAGCATACTAAAGGCACTGTGGAGCCTTGAAATTATTGGTTTCAACAAAATGGAAGTCAGGAAACATGATTACCTATTTCTCTACCATAAATCCATGAGGTTATAAATATGAACTTTATTCAATGAACGCTATATATTTCTAGATCACCAACTTATGAAACTATAATTTTCTACTCCAAGAAAAATGTAGAACTCGTGCACCATATGCTTAAAACCATAATGCTAAGTGTCACGTTTATGATTGCTTTCTAACAATACAATTAGGCAGCCCCTATCCTTCCGTCAACAAACGAGAGTGGATTAACTAGTTATATCACTGATGAGAAAAATGTTTAAAAGTCGCAATATACAACTATTCCAACATTACACTCTTCTCAAGATGCATTGACAAAAAACAGCGAAGGGTATCAACAAGAGAATCTGTATATAGGCAAGTTGATGAAATGAAACTGTTACTTACACTGGAGCTAAAGGTAACACTTATTTTCTCAATGATATCAACAAAGATTTCCTCCCTTTTCCTACCCCCAGGTTCATTTGCCACAACTGATTTCGTAACAGCTGTACCAGGCATTCGTTTGTTTCCTTGCTGCATAAAACAAAACAGTGGCCATCAGGATCATGAATACTTAAAACCAGGCCATATTCAATTGAAATATTAAAGCTAGTAAGAGAATTTAAAAGCTAATAGTATTTTTTTGAATTTTCACACATATTCATCATGAAACTTAATACCATAAATAAGGCTGCAGGGCCAAGAGTCGGCAAGCGTGCAGCATCAACCACAATTGGTTCGTTGAATACATAAGACTTCAATACCTCAGTAGACGTTGTTTGAACATATCCAAAATCCTGCAATTAGAAGGACAGGTATTGGCATATAAGCACAGAATAAAAATTGTTGGGGTTCTAACAATGAACAAGAAATCATCAAGGAATTCATCAAGTATCAGGAAAAGTCATCTGGGATATCATAGAATCACACTACATCCAGCTCAATTCAATATGGTATATAATTAATTTATAACTTCTACATTACGGGTAAAATTAGACAAAAATAAAATAAATTAAAAGGATAAAAATTTCCATAGCATATTCATTCTTAGGGCAACATGCAACATAAAACTACAATACCATGCTTTTTCCAATATACTTACTATAACTTCATCAAGCAGCTCATACACAAGCACGAAATTTTTTCGCATAGACTCTTCATTAAGAACTCCAAGGTAATCTTTGATGGCACGCGCAATCCTCTGCAGAAGCTCTAAAGCCAAGGAAGGGGACAAGTTGGTTCTTGTGGTTGCAACAAAGAGCAGACCAACAACCTTCACATGAAAATAGTTTACACCATCCAGATTCTGTTCATGAAGATGCAAAACAAAGTAAAATTAGAAATGCAACTCTGGCATTATTTTTCATGTGCAAATTCAAGTCACTCTAGTAGAAAAAGTTATGGCTGGGAGTGATAAGTCTGGATGGTTGTATAGTGCATTTTAAAAAGTAGGCCGTCATATATTAAGTGTGATTTCATAAACAAATGAATGAAATCCTTGAAGGCACTTTGTATCATCTGGCCCATAACCACTATCTTGGAGAACGTTTAAGTTAAACGCAAAATGTAAATGAAAATACAACTGAGCATAACACACCAAACCAAGGAATGGGTTTTTCACTGCAATCCCACTATGTCAATGGATAATTAAAAACAGCTCATTCATGTTATCTTGGTTGAAGAGATCAACCTTTACTAACTCCATAAACCAATAGAAGGTAGGAAAGCATAAATATGTCACTAAAATACCCACAAAGACTGGTGGAGCCTCCTCTTTGCCATCTTCTTTCCAGAACTTTACTTTACGGAAGAATATCTCTGCGCTTCCTTTCTGTACATCACGACGGTCTGCATTTTTGCAACATTATAATCAGGCACAACAAAATAAAAGGCAAATCCAAAACAAAACATAAACAGATAAGTAACAAAAGGTTAATGATATATGATACAGCTTATGCTCTTCAAAAGGTTGTAGTCAATGAGATGGACTGATCATACTCAGAATTAACTTCATCAGGTGCAAGTAGAAGATCCAATCAATTATTCAGGTCCAAATGTATTAGAAACTGATCAACACCAAGACACTCCTTAAAGCTCTCTGAAACTCCGAAGAATATTCGTCATGCAAATATAAAGTCCCCTTACCTATACCTATTAACTGAGGGACCATTCTAAATCCTGTCTAAGTTACAGATCTACATAAAGTTTTAGAAAACATCGAATTCAAAAATCAAATGAACATCATCTTCCTACAGTAAACTGAATCTAAAGCTTAATGTAATAAATTAATAATCGGACAGCTGAAGCGTATAGAAGAAACTACCCAACATTGAACGACTTTAACATAAAATTGAAAAACTAAAACTGTGAAGAAGAGAATCTGTGCAATTTTTGGAAGAGGTGAAAAAAGAATAGCATACAGTCTCGAAAGACGATGTTATCGCCTCTCTGCGAAAGCACGAAGAACTGGGAGATCATCACGATGAACAGCTAACCGCCACAACTCACAGCTCGCTCAAATCGATTCTTGAATCGAGTAATGTATGAAGAACTTCATTCAAAGGAGAAATTGCAATTTAACCCCTTACAACATTCTAAATTTACGATTATCTCCCGCAGTTGTTAGATCGTATTTCAGAATCAGATCGAATGGGCCTGTTCGAAATTCTATTCATTAACTTTCGAGTAAGTATTTTTAATTAATTCTAAAGAAAACTATCGAGTACGTATTTTAATGAGCTATCTTGAAAATGTATAACTGTGTTTTTCTTTTGAAGCAATAGTAACTGTTAGCTTTAAATTATTTTATTTTATAGATATCGACAAAATTCACAATTCAAAATAAAGTAATACAATTCTATTTTCAACGACCTAAAGTACATAATCTTGAGACTTTGTTCTCATCATATAAATATATATATTTATGGTTGTGAAAACACATAAGTAAAAATATTCCCTCTCTCCCAAAACTTTTGAGCTCTTCTTTTTCTTACAAAATTTTAAGAAAATTGAAAAAAGTACTATATAAATAAACAATTTTGAGATGAAGGGAGTATTAATTATGACAAAATTTTACTTTTTAATTAATATAAAATTTTGGTTAGAGATATACGTACATGTTTTTATTTGACATCAGTCTGAAATTTTCTAACTAATAATTCTATTGTCTGGAGTTAACTTAGCAAATTCGAAGCTATCATTAAAAAGCTTTTGAGAATATCTTTTTATTATTACATGTATTATTAGTTTTTTTTTAATATAAAATATTGTTAAGTTTTGATAATTGAAAATGGTCGATGAATAACTTGAAAGTTACTTACCTTAAAATTTTTATCTTTATTTTCTTATCGTAATTTAAATTCTATGTGTCATAATCTATACTATATTTAAATATGGATTCAAATTAGAAAATTGTTTTGAAATCAATTTGAAATTGATTTGGATTTTTGGATGGCAATTTTGTGATTCTTTAAAATTAATAGTCTATTATATATTAGGAAAAAATTAAATCGTATTAATTTAACTAAATTGCAAATAATTTGCATGGTTTTCGGATAGTGGAGGGTGGTGGATTGAAAATGCT
>JAYJMF010000021.1:638596-654419 GCA_036873715.1 Salvia sclarea | reverse complement strand
AATAATAATAATAATAATAATAATAATAATAATAATAATAATAATAATAATAATAATAATAATAATAATAATAAAGATATACTGTATCTGGTGCAGATGCAGAGGCTTTGAGAGACGAAATAAGCGCTAATGAGAATGAACACGCAAGTCAAGATTTTGTGGTGGTTTTATTCGATCCAGCCTCAATTTGTATTATTGAGAGAGTCAAAAAAATCGATAATATTTATAATCCACGAGTGCAACCACGTGGCAGTCAGAAAATGAACGACGCACAGACATACAGCGCTCACTCGTGTCAATGATAGAGATAGAGAGCAAGACTCTCATCAGAGAGAGAAGAGAGAGAGCTGCGGTGCTCTGTTTTTAGACGTACGTCGTGAAAGAGCAATCAAAATTGAGAGAGAGAGAGAGAGAGAGAAGAGTTGGTTCAAGAAAATACTAGTATTACTGCAACTCTAATTCTGCGCGTTACTGGATAAAATCAGATAATCTCGCTGTCAGCAGATGAAATGAAGAATTTGGTTTTTGCTTGCTGACTTAAGTTGAAATTTTGAGGGTAGCCTTAGCCCACTTCAAGTTGTAACTCCCACACTGGAGTTTAATTATTCGGAGGCGATGAGGTTTTGGGTTTCTGTCTCAATGATTAATCTCTAGGCTGCGTTGCTGCTACAGGGTTATGTGGCTCATATTTAGTTGACCCCACATCAGAATATCTTTGCCAGCCAAGAACATTCAAATCTTATTACTCCCCTCTTTTAATTGTTTATTACCTTCTTCTTCTTCATCTTCTTCTTCTTCTTCTTCTTCCCAATCTTGCCATGATTTCCATGGCCCACTTTCTGTTTTCTTGATCAAGGGTTGAATTTCCCTTTACAAGATTCAATCTTGAATCTGGGGAAGTGGGTTTCATTTTGGGATCAAGAATTTTGAACTTTTTGTTGGACTAGGAGGGTGATTGAATTATTTAGAAGCTGTTTTCGAAATCATAGTTATCCAATAGAGATGGCATCTGGAGATGAAGGATCCGAAACGAAAGGGGAGATGTGGGATTTGGAACAGAAGCTTGATCAGCCCATGGATGAAGAGGCTGGAAGGCTTAAAAATATGTACAGAGAAAAGGTAATACTAAAAAGCTAAAGTTGTTTTGCTTTTTGATTCATCGAAATGTCTTTAGTTAGGATGTGAAGCACATGATTGTAACATTATTTGAATTTTGTTGCAACTTTTCACTTTGCCTTTGAGTTGACATAATCTTGATGATTGGTATTGCAGCTTCTGATATTCTCTTTCTAGCTTTTGAGATCACATGCTTGTGCTAAGGAGTTCTGTTGGTTGGTTGGTTGGTTGGTTGGTATAATTAACAGTCTAAATTAGCAGCGGCAGAGTGGTTTAAGTATCAGATAATTTGGATTAATGATTTAAAATTTTGTGGTGCTAACCTCTTATTTGTAAAAATGGGTGTTTGGATGATGTATACAATAGGGGTGTTTATTTTGAGCAATAGGATCGACAAATAAAAATAATTTAAGCTAATCTACCATTTACTTTGATGGATCCATTAATTTTGAACTTATTTGACCATCTTATCCGTCAAATATCAATACTATGTTTTATCAATATATACAATGGCTGGAAAGTAAATAGCCGCAAGTGTTCAATTTCGATTTCGCTTAAGTTGATGTAGGCTTCAGGTGCATGATTAAAGTTCCTTGTTATTGATGCTTTAGTTTGGGACTTATGTGAGGATTACTCGGTTATTGCTAACATTGCTAACACTTGATCATTGACGTGTGCTTAAACAGAAATTCTCATCTCTTTTGCTCTTAAGGCTTGCATTTCAGAGTCTTGGAGTGGTATATGGGGACCTAGGAACATCTCCATTGTATGTGTTCTACAATACTTTTCCTCGTGGGATAGATGATACAGAGGACATTATTGGCGCCCTTTCGTTGATTATATACTCTCTCACGCTCATACCTCTCCTCAAGTATGTTTTCATTGTGTGTAGAGCAAACGACAATGGTCAAGGTAAGGTGCCCTCCTCGGACAAAGATTTATGATATCATGTATTCAGTCGGAAACTTTATAATAATATATAAAAGGCTACAAATTGTGAATAGACATAGTGATGATAGATCATTCTTTGCATTGTGCAGGGGGGACTTTTGCTCTTTATTCTTTACTCTGCCGGCATGCTAAAGTGAGAACAATTCCGAATCAACACAGGACTGATGAGGAGCTCACAACTTATAGCCGTAACACAGTCCATGAGCGCTCTTTTGCTGCTAAAACGAAAGCTTGGCTGGAGGCAAATGCATTTAGAAAAACCTCCCTTCTTATACTAGTACTTGTAGGGACATGCATGGTGATTGGTGATGGGATTCTCACTCCAGCTATATCCGGTAATTATGTTTGTTTGTTCATAACAAGTGAAGGGATTCTCAAAATGATATGCGCATTATTATTCTAGACTTATATCGACCTCTTTATTGACCAAAGTGAATAAATTTCCAGTTCTTTCTGCTTCGGGCGGGATCAAGGTGGACCACCCAAAGATGAGCAATGGTACCATTTACTCCTATGTTTGTTGTTATGTCTTGCTTGTGGTCTCGTTCAAAGATTGAGCGGCTATTCTTTGATGCAGATGTCGTGGTGCTTGTAGCCGTGATCATTTTGGTGGGGTTGTTCAGCATGCAGCATTATGGCACAGATAGAGTCGGTTGGCTTTTTGCTCCAGTCGTGCTGCTTTGGTTTCTCATTATTGGAGGCATTGGCATCTACAACATCTATAACTATGATAGCTCAGTTCTGAGAGCCTTTTCGCCATTGTACATATATCGGTATCTTAAAAACGGAAAGAAGAAAGGTTGGACGTCCCTAGGAGGGATCATGCTCAGTATCACAGGTTCAGATGACTTCTCCTCTCTCTCTCTCTCTCTCTCTCTCTCTCAAATGCACATCGAGGGTATATGCCCGGACTCACAAGATTTCTTAGGTAGCAACACTTTGGTGTACTCTTAAAGCGAGTACTTATTTTGACTGCTTATTGTTGCAGGAACCGAAGCACTATTTGCCGATCTTGCTCATTTTCCAGTTTCTGCTGTACAGATTGCTTTTACCGTTGTAGTTTTTCCTTGTCTTCTCCTAGCCTACACTGGGCAAGCAGCATACCTCATGCAAAATCAAGATCATGTGGTTGATGCATTTTATCGATCAATCCCAGGTATGGTTCTATCTTAATTGCTTTAGGTGCCGCTTCAAATCTCTGAAAATGAGTGTAAAAGTCTGTTTAATCAGATTGGAAGCTTAACATTGGCATCCATGTGAAGTAATATTACATCTTTGTTCATCTTAATGTCTCCTGATTTGAAATTTCTTTTGTAGAAAAAATATACTGGCCGGTTTTCATTATTGCGACTTTAGCAGCAATCGTTGCTAGTCAGGCCACTATATCTGCTACATTTTCGATAATCAAGCAGGCCCATGCCCTTGGCTGTTTCCCGAGAGTCAAAGTTGTACATACGTCGAAGACATTTCTCGGCCAGATTTATATTCCCGACATGAATTGGATTCTCATGGTTCTTTGCATTGCTGTTACTGCTGGATTCAGAAACCAGAGCCAAATCGGCAATGCTTACGGTATGTGTTCATGCTCAATTAGGTTGATTAATTTCTCTAGAATAAATGAAGGTATGTGGGAATACATTTCACTGTTAGTTCTCATGAGAATTATGTGATCAATGATGCCAACAGGCACTGCTGTCGTCATTGTCATGCTCGTCACCACGTTTCTCATGACTCTAATAATGCTGCTCGTCTGGCACTGCCACTGGATCCTCGTCCTGTTGTTCACGTTCCTATCGCTAGTGGTGGAATGTACGTATTTTTCAGCCGTGCTTTTCAAGGTCGATCAAGGTGGTTGGGTCCCGCTCGTGATAGCTGCCGCCTTCCTTCTCATCATGTATGTGTGGCATTACGGAACGCTGAAGCGCTACGAGTTCGAGATGCACAGCAAGGTTTCGCTAGCCTGGATTTTAGGTCTTGGCCCGAGCTTAGGGCTTGTCCGTGTACCCGGGATCGGCCTCGTGTACACCGAGCTCGCCAACGGAGTGCCTCATATCTTCTCCCACTTCATCACCAACCTACCCGCCATCCACTCCGTGGTGGTCTTCGTCTGCGTGAAGTACCTCCCTGTCTACACGGTGCCCGAGGAGGAGCGGTTCCTCGTGAAGCGGATCGGGCCGAAGAACTTCCACATGTTCCGCTGCGTTGCAAGGTACGGCTACAAGGACCTTCACAGGAAAGACGACGACTTCGAGAACAAGCTGTTTGAGAATCTTTTCACGTTCGTGAGGCTGGAGGCGATGATGGAAGGCTGTTCGGACTCGGAAGAGTACAGTCTGTACGGACAGGAGACGGTGCAGTCGAGGGACTTCCTCTTGAAGGATAACGGGGAGACGTCTGCTTTAAATCTCGACCTGACGATCTCCTCGGTTGATTCCATCGTCCCCGCGAGGTCACCTATGCACATGCATGTGAACACGACGCACACGTCGTCGGGTCGGGAAAGCGGGCAGACGGAAGGGGATGAGTTGGAGTTTATGAGGAATTGTAGGGATGCAGGCGTGGTTCACATTCTGGGAAATACTGTGGTCATAGCAAGGAGGGAGTCGAGGTTTTACAAGAAAATAGCGATTGATTATATATATGCTTTTCTTAGGAAAATTTGTAGGGAGAATAGTGTGATTTTTAACGTACCTCATGAAAGCCTTTTGAACGTTGGCCAGGTTTTCTTTGTGTGATATATTTGTGTTTACACTAATAATAAAGAGGGAATTTTTGTTTTATATTCTTCATTTTCGTCCCTTGGTTCAGTGTGGTATTAATTTTAGTTTTATTTTTATTTTTATATGCGATCTGTATAAATTTAAGAGATGGAGTCCCTATATATATCGGCAAAAGTAATGGTCAACATGAGAAAGTACAAATTAGAATTGAATTGATTATTGGAGGTGATTGACAACTACAAGTCTAAACTTTGAATTGAACGTTGTTGTGAGAAGATTTCAGCTGCCATTGCCCTTCTCATGCTCAGACTTGAAATGAAATTACCAAAATATATAGATAGTTGTTTTGCATTGTAAATATACGCTTTCAAGTTGCATACCAAAATTTTGTCAAATTCTTCTTATTATCCGATTCTATTCCGTTTACAAGAGTTCTTGCAAATTCTTCTCAACCCTCGGTTACACACAAGTTTTAATACATTATTCATGTTTTTAGATTTATGTGTATTGTGGTTCGCCACTCTTATATTAGAGGATTCAAAAAATTAATACTTCAAATCCAAGATGTGCAAGACACTAAATAGGAAATGTTCATTTTCAGTGCAACTAGAATAAAACAGTAAAATCTGGAATCAGTGGCGGATCTACATGGTGATATGGGGGTAAAAAAAAATTATATATTGTTATTTATTACTCCCTCCATCCACTAAGAGTATACCACTTTGGTGGATGGCACGGATTTTAAGAAAAAGTGTGTTGTTTAATGTTAAAGTGGAAAAAGGGTGAAGTGAGTGGAGAAAGGGTCCCACTTTGTTGACTTTTAAGGTAAAAAGTGAAGTGAATAGTAGGTATTTTTGTAAATATTGAGTTGGGGTGGGGTTAAATTATAAAAAATGTATGTGGGGTATAGGCCAAATAAGGAAAGTGGTATACTCTTCGTGGACACCCAAAATGGCAAAAGTGGTATACTCTTGGTGGACGGAGGGAGTATATTTTAATAAAATTAGATTTGTACCCCCACTTTGACTAGTCTTCATTCCTTGTACAATAAAATAACTTTAAAAAAATGGATAAAAGAAAAGGAAAAAGAAGGAAACGAGGCTGCAGAATAGAAGGCAGAAGCAACAGCGGAACAAAGAATTAGGTTTATTATGCCCAATTAATTTCTTGATTGTTTTTTAGAGGAACGAGTTTGTTTGGAAATGAATATGGGATATATGTGATTTGATTTCCTTTCAATTTTGTAGTTTATAAATGATAAAGCAATTGTATAAAAAAATCATGTGAAAATATTTTTATATAAAAGCTCATAAATTTAATATATTTTTAAAAAAAATTATGTAAAAACTTAGATTTTCAATATATTTTTTAGAATATGGCCCAAAAATTCGGCTCGGGGGCTACTGTCGGGAATGCATGACGAAGTCTCGAGAGAAACAGTAATAAACACAAGTTCCTTTTATTTATTATTATTGTACACACACAATGTAAAACACTCTTCCTGTACATTATCTGCAAGGAAAAATAGATGGGGACAATAACTCGATTTTCTGTTTTGATTAGAGGTATAACACAAAAATCACTTGGACAACAACTGATTATGTGCTCCATAAGCTTGAGTCTTGGTGGAGCATGCCGCCGACATTATACGCAGGCGTCTAGCAATCTCTGTGAATGTTGGCCGGACCAACGGATCAGGAGCCCAACACTGCTCCATCAGCAGCCTCCACTCTGCGTCGCAGAAGTTCGGCACCGGTGGCCGCAGTGTGTTGTTCACTATACCGCCTGTTGACAATACCACTGTGTTATTATACTCCTTTTGAGGGAAGAAAATGCATAACTAAAAGGAAAGAGCAAGCAAACCGATGATAGCTCCATAATGCATATTTGCGTATGGCTCCTCGCCCGTGAGAATCTCCCAAAGCACAATTCCGAAAGAGAAGACATCGACCTGCAAGAAATAAGAGATGGCATCTTCTTTTTACGAGAAACCAAAGAAAAAAAGAAAGCCTTTTGGTTTTTCACCACAAACAAGCAGCAAACCCATTAACTATAGTGATAAAGTTAAGTATTGGTTGTTGAAAGCTTACCTTCTCGGAAACCTTGCTGCTGCTACCGTTTAATAACTCTGGAGCCATCCATGGAAGGGTGCCACGGACTCCACCAGTCACCAGTGTATTTCTTTTGATTTTCGACAGTCCAAAATCACCTACCTGAAAATTTTGATTTTACAAATAAGTAAAACATAAACTTCTATCAAGCATAGTTGTAATCTTTCATTCATATTTATCAGGCACCATTACAAAAATCAGTTTCCAAGCAAAGGATGGTAGTGAGCCAACCTTGCATATGGGCCGGGATGAATCCTTCAAGTTGACAAGCAAGTTGTCACACTTTAGATCAAAGTGCACAATGTTCCTGGAGTGCAAATATTCCATTCCGAAAGCTGCATCCATTGCAATGATGAGCCGCTTGCGACGATCAAGATGCCTGAACAAATTCCATATGAAAAAAGTGCACACACAGCAAAAGCAGGGTCTGTATATAGCTGAATAGTACCTCTCCTTAGAAACCAAAGCATGTCTCAGGGACCCATTGACCATGTACTCTGTGACAGTTGCAAGTGTCCCTCCAGGGCCATCTTGCACGACGCCATAGAAGGCCACTACATTTGGATGGTGAAGGTTTGACAGAATTTTAGCTTCATGCCAGAACTCAGATGACTACAGCATATCAAAATAAGATGGAAGTCACCTCATTGTTGCACTAATTGTAGCAAGGTGAAATATTCCTAATACCACTATTAGTCAGTCACCTTGGCAAAGATTAACAATCTTAGGTACATTTAATTTGAAAGACTTACCAATCTCTCCTGCTCAGATGATCGGCCCATGAAGCAGGATTTCTTTATTCTCTTGATAGCAACATCTGTTCCCCTCCATTTACCATGATATACAGTCCCATAAGTTCCAGAACCCAATTCCCTCAACTCTTCAAGATCTATGTTCTTAATAATCTGAAACAGAACAAGCGAGCATTTACTTTCAGCGAAGGGCATAAAGCACCGAACAAAGTATATGGTACTTCTAGATCTTGCTGATGGATAAGAGTGTCTGAGAAAGATTTTATGTTGTTCCCACAGGAATTCAGTTCTATTTTGGAACAAAAAAGTAAAAACTGATGAAACTAAAAGATCCCATTTCACTTTTCACTAGGTTCTTAAGCAGCAGAAGATACAATTTAGTTCAGAGGGTGTAGCATCTGAAAGTCTCCATACCTGCAGGCTACTGGAATCGAAGTCTCCAAGGGAGGGATCAACGACTGGGAACCCTGAAGGCTGAGTTGCTTTCTTCCCATCCTTGAAAGATCAAAAGATTAAATGATAGGGTAAAAGAAAAATACTCTCTAAAATTATTCATAGTCAAGTTATACCTCATGATGAGATCCAGCTGTCCTCAAATTCATTGGCTGATTGATTTGAGTACCAGTAGCCGAAGGTATATCATAGTCTGAAGGCAAAGGCAAATTCATTGCATCAGGTTTTGCAAGGCCAGATGATTGCCTCTGATTATCAGCATCCAGATTTCTACTGGAATCTACATTCTCTTCTGTAACTTGACCAGCATCAAGATGTGGATAACCATAATGCCCAGATGCTTCTTCTCCAATGTTTGCTTGAGACGATGTGAAAGGTGGATGATCCTGATCCATAAGAGAAGTATCTTTTCTGGAATTGTCTCGTGCCAAATTCTGGAAGAATGACCAATGCTGAGGTTCATGATTAGTCATATTCACACTCAAACCAGCAGCATAGTCATGAAGTGCTGTAACGCCAGCAGAACCCTCCGCTATTCTAGCCTGAGAAAATATATCAGATAAAAAATCATGTGGAAACCGATCATTAATGTCGATGAGGATGCTTTCATGCACTGAAGTTCCAGCACCAAAACGAGGATTACTTTGGGAAGTAGTTGCAGAAGAAACATCTCCCCTACCCATATCATGCAATCTTCCGTCGTTGGCATTTTTATCCATCCTGCTCTGAGGGATTTCCGTTGATGTCTGAGCAGATTCATCTTGGGGATATTCAGAAGTTCTTTCGTTTGTTATAGGACTTGGAGTAGAAGTAATAGCAATAGGAGATACTGCAGCTCTCTGCTCAGCCTTGTTTTCTGATTCATTTTTATCATGAACAGAAGAAGCTATTGCACTGATCCCACAGCCATTATCTGCCAAAGTAGGAGATCCATTTAGTTTCCCTTCAGCAGCTAGGGAATCCACAACTGTTGATTTGGCAAAAACACTAACTGTTTCCAAATTGGCTGTCGCATTCCAATCAGTCAACTTATCAACTGATTCTATGATCTGATGTGACACATCTGATCGAGTCACCAGGAGTTGGGGACCCAAAGAATCATCAGACTTGAACAAACGGTTAGGTCCTGACAGTTCCCTGTGTATTCTTTCTGAATGGAAGATCCGTTGAGGAAGAACATCTGGTTCATGGCTGATGTCTTTGGAATATGCCTCATGTTCTCCATGAACAGGCATGAATGCTGCACCAGATGTGTAAGCATTATCATCATTGTCAAGCCTATTCATCTTCGAGTACTGGACAGTATTTGTAGGCATGTAATTCTTTGTGTGTTCAAGGTTCTCTTCACTGCCTTTTGTTTGCATCATTGAAGTCCCCTTGTCTGTGGCAGCACTAGGAGCAGTTATTTCATCTATCTTTCTGTTACTTATAGATGAAACACCGTATGGATCTGAAGATGATGTCTTCCCATCATGAAGAGACTGAACTTTAGTGAAGTCACTACTTCTGCTGATTAAATTCTCTCTGCTCATCTGTGTATCCATCAGAGATGCATCTGAATCTTTATGAGATTCAGTTTTTTTCTGGACAACAGTTTTATAGTCAGTGTTTTTCTCTGGCCCTGGTACTCCTGGTGCCTTCGGATTGAAACTCTCATAGAGCTCCCCCATATTAATTGCCTTCCGAGGACCCGTGTGCCCAATGGTGAGATTCTGGACAGTGTTATCCACAACAGGCGCATGGTTTGATCCAGAAAAACCATAATCATATTGTATTGGGGCAGATGATGGAACTCTTATTTTTTCTTCTGCAGTGGGAATGACATTCATTTGGTGGAAACCACGTGACAAATTCCATTCAGGCTGCTGTTCAGGTTTCACAGTATGCACGTGGTAACCTACTGAGTTACCCTCAAAAGTATATGATGAACTTGGTACCTCTATCCGGGAAGAGGGATCTGGTAAAGATGAAACGCGTTCTGGACGTACAGTACTTCCTGCTGCCAAGCTGACCGCAGTTTGTCCGGCCTCTGTTACGACACTTGAATTCAGCAACTCGTCCAAATTGTTCCCCAAATCCACACCAATTGAGTTTCTTCTTGAACCAAAATCCATGCCATTTACTGCAACAACGTATTGAATTTCAGAATCACCATCTGTGCTTTCAAGTGCAAGTTGAGAATCATCCAAGTCATTGTTTGAAATGAGAAAAATCCTTAATTTCTGGGATCCACCATCACCAAAAGCCTTACATTCTTCCATCATATTCTGTAGGTCCTCATCAGAGGATACTGATACCAATGCATCAAGATCCTCGCCAGGAAGCTGATACTTGATAGAATGAGGTTCATTATACATTGCAGACGTCTTTTGCTTAAGCTCCTCCCATGAAATATCCTTGTTAATCCGGAGAATGCGTGTTTCACCTCCAACATATCTAAGTTTTCTATCACTAGGACGAGGCATAACTGTACCCCCAAAACTGCAGAGCAGCTTCATTCTCCTAGATGAGCCACTAGACGATCCCAAAGAAGAATGACTACGGAAGCTTTGAGACCTTGAATATTTCAATGAGGTTCTACTCACTGATTGAGGCAGCTGGCCAATAGGTTTTTCTTCTCTTATGGGGGGATTGCTTGAAGGATCTTGGACATCACCCTTTCCGATAGAGGGGAACAAGGAAGCATCAGGCCCCTTCTCAGAACCACCAATACGAGATGCTCCAAGCATGCTTTGTAGATCCACAGGTCTACTTTCAGTATTAGCCTCAACGGATGGATTCAGAATATACTGCTGCCTGGGATTCACCCTTTCCCACATAAATTCAAGAGCAAACTCCTCCCCAGTCTGAATGGAATAGTGAACAGGTCTTGCACCAGCACTTACGTTAAGATCAGCTGGTCTTATATTCATATTCATATAGTTGGAAGGGTCCTGACTAAATCTCTGGTTTAGATTTCCCGCACCTTCATTCCTTCTCTCCACAGAATTATAATTATGATCAGGGTTTTGCTGCTGGTCCTTGAGAAAATTTCCTTTCACTTGTTCCATTATTTCTTTCTACTTAATTGGGAAGGCAACTTCCCCGATCAATGAACTTTTAGTTCTCAATCTGGCTCTAAAATAAGAACTACGCTATTATTCATTTCTCAGTTCAGTTTTCTAACTGAACCAGAACAATAGCGTAAAAGATGCACCCTGCAAAATTTCAGATCCTTCAGAAGACAACATGCGATAAATAAAAGACAAGGAAGTTAAGAAAAGGCCAAAGGGCAGATGATTTTGAGAATTATACTAGAACAAAATCTACAAATTTAAAGGAGAGACTATAAGATACTTTGAGCAACCTAGAACTATAAAGAACAATAAAAGCAACTAGCTTGCAGCTAGGACCAGCAAAATGCACCTCAAGTGTAACCTTGCCAGTTATAACTGACTAAAAGCAGAACATTTGGAGATTATTTCTTTAACTGGATAGGATAAGAATTGGAATTGCGAGCAAAAGTATTCAGAAGAGCAAATATTATTCACATCACTTATTAATCATACCCTTTCAACTTTGAAGCAAAATTTACATTGAGATACAAGCAATCTCCCTAAATCCCCTAATTTGCATTTTTTTCTTCCATTCCTAGTGAGAGGTTTTTATATTAGAACAGTTAAGACAACAGAACTTCTTTGCATTACTCCTCCTAGCCGCAGCTCCAAATCTAGTACGACCAATCCAACCATCCATTCACAATCAATAGAGGAAGAAGAAAAATGCAACAAATTTCCAGATCATGTCATACAAAAATCCAGGGATCATCCAGATTTAATCCATACAAAAACAAGGATCTTATACAAGCTTGTAAATCCATTTTCCCAATAAAAAGCAATCAAGTCTTCCTTTTAGGAGTTGACAATCAGGAAATCATTGATCCAGAAAAAAGAGTAGAGTGAAATAGTAGATCATACACAGTTAACTACACTAGATCATGATCCATGAATCTTGATGAGCAAAGAATCGACACAGAGCAACTGAAATTCCACACCTTAGCAAAAGTTTGCAGATTAAGAAATATATACCTGCGGCAGAGTAAAGTGATGATTTTCCCTCAACTCTGTTAAAAGCTATAAAGTCGTGGATCGTCACCAGAAAAGTCTCTTTCTTTCTCACTCTAGTCTTTTCTATCTCTCTCTATATATATATATATATATATACAGGATTAAGTATATTCTACACCGATGGACGAAACTTGGCGCTTCTCTACAAGATTTTCTCTACAATAACCGCCCGGTTCAAGCTAAACTCGCACCTTATCTCGTCAATAAAATAAAAATCGTACTGGAAATAAATTACAGGACAGGAAGGGTAGTTTGGTCATTAAATGGTGGTAATCAATTTCCTCTTGATTCTTCAGCCACACGATTTTTTTTAATTCGCTCGACACAAAAATTTTTAAAGAGCCCGAACAAGGAATGTTGGCAATTTTTCAAAGTGCAAATACAAGTGAAGAGCCTTCACGCGCAGTTTAGCATGCGTGTAAGCCACGGCTCGATCCTATTGGGCAGATGCGACTGATTGGTGTAACATGGAAGCTCTTCCATTCGACGGTGCACAAGACTCGCGATCCAGAGGAGTGCTCAGGTACCATCTGCCGTTGACAGTTTTTTGCCTTTTATTTAAACTTCTTTTATGTCGATTTCTTTTCATTCTTTATGTTGGTTTTTAACTACTTTTGGTCTTCAATGAGTAGTAGACTAGTAGTATTTCATTCTTATTTTTCGAACACAAAAACTTCAGCACCCTTCATTAGGCATTATTATTTTAAAATGAATTTTTTTTAATAAGTCAATAAATCAGATTCAACTAATGTCCTCCACAGTGAGAGCCCAGCCTTCCTCTTTTTTGTCTTTCCATTATTCAATTTCTCTATTCTATTTTTATGGTGTATTATATACATTACTTCATATACTAATAAATTCTATAATTACGATTCTACGTTATGCTCGTGTCCTTATTCTTTTTTCTTTTTTGTGTTGCTAAATTGGTACATAAATTTAAAGGCCGCATCACAGATGACTCGAACCCGAGACCTTTGACCTCGTGCATTAACCTTTTACCACTAGGCCAACACATTATTCTTGTTGGTTTATTAACATATACAAGGCCTTTGAGAATTGTATGATCTACTGCTACTTTCGTTAGTAAGTTGTGCACTTGAGATCTATTTCTTGAGTTGTGAGTATAATTTTAAAGTTGAATTGATGTTATCATTTTCTAGCACTAACTTTTATAAGGGTGTCCTCTATTTTAGGTACATTAAAGGTTTGGATTTTGATGACATTGTTTTCTACTCCTGAATCAAGTAATATTGCATGTGTGTGAACTATCGAGCTATTGATGAAAAACGAAACGGTAAGACACAATATATAGTAGTAATAGTAATAGAATGGTATTATGAATCCAATTACAAAAAGAAAAAATCGCCTATTTAGATTCTGACCCTTCTTCCGATTACTTGGTGCCAAATAATCATCGACAATCTTTTCCAAATTACATTCTTACAATGCATTAATCAAGTCCATTAGAGCTAGCTTGTTGTACTTTCATTCAAAACAAAAGTACAATTAATGTAGCATGAGTTTGATACATATTGAAATGTATCATATGTTTATTTTATTTTTTTAAATATTACTCCCTCCGTCAACTTAAGCTTGACACACACCTTTATAGCACGGAAAATAAGGAGAGTCTTGATTAATAAAGTTGCTATTGACCCACCTTCAATAGTGTCTTAATTAGTCATTTTCACCTTTATTGCTTTTTTTAAAAATAAGAGGGAAACATAGAATCTGAAATTGAGAAAGCAAAACATCACATTTAACACCAAAAATTCGAAATTCATATTGCAGACCTGCTGCTGGGCGAAATCCCACAGTTATCCAGCCACAAGCACAACAACTCCACAATAACAATATTACCACAATTTCATCAACTCCACAACAACAATAGGCCACAAGATTAGCAACTCCACAACAACAATATTTTCACAATTTAATCAACTCCACAACAACAATAGGCCACAAGATCATCAACTCCACAACAACAATATTCCAATAAAATGAAACAATAACAAGGCAACACAGAAAGATCTCACCAAAAGAAAGTAAGCAGGCAGCAACAGGCGCATCATCTCCTCTCCATAGTTATCTTCTTTCTTCGCCGCCTTCACCGGCGCCAGCTCCGCCACCGCCGCTTCCCCTTCATCGCTGACAGCGTTCCTCTTCCTCGGCCCTCGCAAAACATCAACTTTTCTTTCAAAGTCAAACTGAGTTTCAGGAATGATTGATTCGTCAAGAAGAGAATCGGGCATCTCAGAATCGGGGATCTCATAATCGGGCATCTCAGAATCGGGGATCTGAGAATCGCCGATTAGGGGAAGATTCAGCGTCTCCACGCAGTCGTAGATGCAAGATCTCACAGATTGATTCAACAAATCAACATTTTCTATGATTTTTTTACAGAGGGCTAAGAAAATCTCAGATTCATCTTGGGAATCATCATTGAGATCGATAGGGAAGGGGGAAGAAGTGTTTCTGACAGCGGCAAGGGGCGGCGAATGGTCGGAGGGCATGGTGTTGCATGTGAAGTCGAGGAGTGAGAGAGAGAGAAAGAATAGGGAGAACACAATGCAGCGGTGCACAGAAAGGGGTTAGGGTTTTTAGCTTAACCCTAATCCCTAATAAGGGATTCTTAAGTGGGCCTAATTTTTGGCCATTTTAGGAATGGACCAAGCTTAAGTTGACAACTTTTTAAGGAAAATGTGCCAAGCTTAAGTTGACAGAGAGAGTATGCTAATTAAGTTCGTTTGAACAATATTGATTAATTATTAGGATTAGTATAACACTTAGTTGCCTAAATTATTTGATTAATTAATATATTCACAAATTTTGCCTCTTGAATGTGGACATGACTAGCTAGATACTACATGAATTACAATTAAACTTTAAACTTATAAGATGACAATTTTACATAAAAATAACGTCGTTTCAAGCAACGATTAAACAACACCTTGATATTGCTTGAAATTACAAGATTCTAGAGTCAGAAATTGACCATTGGGATTTAAAAAGAAAATCTCAATAATTCATGGTTATAACCCATAATTTATATTGTACACGTTTTATATCTATACTTACATGTTGTAGTTTTATCTTTTAATTTTGTTTATAATTATCTTTTTATTTATATTTTTATTATATAATTATTGACGTAAATCACAAATAAACGTAACATATTTGCACGAACGAGTTCCCAGAACAATGTAGCACATTTGATTAATGTAGTCATGTCATGCTTGCCAATATGCGAAAGTTCAAACCTTATTATCAACATTGAAAACCCAGTCCACTTATTAAATAGTAATTCCTTGGAGCAAGTAACTTGAAGTTAGGGATGTCAATCACATTAGCTCACCTGATCTGTTTTCCTTTTCGGAATGTCTCACCATCTTGGTGTATTTCCTTTTCTGGACATTTTTATCACACACACAATTTTAAATATAATATATTTTTATCACTACTTTATACTCCCTCCGTCCACAAAGAGTGTTCCACTTTGTGGACGGCACGAGTTTTAATGAAAAGTAAAAGAATTGAGTGAGTGGGGAAATGGTCCCACCATGTGATTTAATAAAAAGTGAAAGATATTGTGTGAGTGGAGAAATGGTCCCACC
>JAYJMF010000021.1:626511-638038 GCA_036873715.1 Salvia sclarea | reverse complement strand
ACATTTACCATAATTACTTTCTTGGATATTAGATACATCATTTTTCTGTCAGGGTTGGGCTGCCAAAGATTTATCGGTGTCTACATGGAGCATCCATATCTATTTTTGAATGAAATCGTGGTGGAACTTCTACACGGTAACTTCTTTTTTTGCAGTCGCTTCTAATAATCACTTTGTATGTGCATATATACTTTGAAGAATACATGATTAATTTTTTCGAATTTAAAACATTAATATGATAACTATTTGGTGATGTCACCAATACTATTACATGTTTTGTTAAATTTATTCAATTCTATTATACATTAATTATAACGCCAAATAATTCCCGTCGAATTTCGACAGGCCACTTACTAGTCTCTTGTTTTAATAGAGATCGTATGCACATCATATATGTAAGAAATGACAAAGTGTTGAGATTATTTAACAAGGAAAAAATAGTGCAATGACAAAAAGCATACAAAGTATGCAGGTGGTTGAGTTCTACCTGTCCCAGGCAAGTCCCCAATTTCATCATCATAATTAGTACAGAGTTGGTTAAAATTTACTAATATTCAAATTCTTAGAAAGAGAGGAAGAGTCGCTTTCTAGTTGTATCATTGCAGTTTGGTAATAATGTAATGAAACAAAAATTGCATTCCTGCTGTCTCACAAATCAAATTCTAGGTACTGAAGCACTGCCAAGGTTTCTAGAACAACACATGGCGATGACACATCATCGTTAGCACAGCCAATAGATCAACATTTCATCATTAATGGCACTCAAGAAGCATCTTCAAGACTTTCAACATGGATAAGCTATATAAATAATACTACCATTTTTACCTGGAAAGAGCTAGTTTCCTACCAATAGCTGGCTGACTTTGTTAGGCTTCTAAATTTAGAACTCTCTGTCTTTCAACCATCCAAAGTTGCACCATCTCCAACTCGTTGGCACTAAGGGAAGTTCATTTGTCTCGAAAGAATGACAAATAATCAGATCAACTCTGCTGACCTTCGATTTTCTTTTGTACCTCACAGATTTCTTTAACCTTAATCTTCAAGGGGATATACCAGGAATCTGAGGAACAAGTGGCTTGGCCTTCTTGATTTTCTCGACCAGTATGGCTTGAGTGGTGAGGATCATACCCGCCACAGAGACAGCATTTTGTAGGGCACATCTCGAAACCCGGCAAGGGTCAATGACACCCGCAGTAATTAGATCTTCATATCTCCCTGTCATTGCATTATACCCAAAATTTGAATCATATGCTTTAATTTTTTCCACAACCACGTCTCCATCAACCCCAGCATTTGCTGCGATTACTTTCGCTGGTGCAAGAAGTGCCTGAAAATTAATTGACAGAGTTTAGAACTGTGACAAACTAACTCATGTTACATGAGTCTTATTTACTCCATAGGCAAACAGTGTATGATCTAAGGACTGAAATAGCAATTGAAGTTACTTGCAAGATGTGCAGAAAGAAAGCATTATATATAACCACAGAGAAGGGAAAAACAGATATTGAAACCTTTCCAACAATGTCTGCACCAATCTGCTCATCAGGGTCTTCAAAGGCTTCCTTAATAACAGGTATTTTCTTTGAGAGATGTATGTAGGTGGCTCCGCCACCAGGCACCACTCCTTCAGCCATGGCCGCAAATGTGGCATTTTTAGCATCTTCTATTCTAAGTTTTCGATCTTCAAGTTCAACTTCTGTATGAGCTCCAACCTTAATAACAGCCACCCCACCACAGAGCTTTGCAATCCTCCCACTTAGCTTTTCTGCTAGATATTTGCTATCAGTTTCAGCAAGATCCTTTTTTATCTGCATAATTCTGGCCTGAATTTCAGCTTTAGTTGATGGATCTGCCACTATAGTGGTAAAATTGCAAGTAATCGTTACTTTTCGAGCAATACCAAGCTGATCAGAAGTTGCTGTTTCAAGAGCCAACCCAAAATCTCCAGATATAAAGTCCGCTCCTGATATCATTGAATCAATAGAAAAATAAAGTAGTAGTTAGAAATGATGCAGGCAAAATTCATTGCATCACAAGGATATGAATTTCCATCTTACAATTTACTTTTGAAACTTCAACTAATATCTTTAGTAAAAGCTTCGAGAAAGTACAAAGCAAGCATGGAAATTTGATTCATTAGTTTTTATTTTGACCGGAACCTTTTAATTTATGATCTAGAAAATATTGACATTTAAACACACCTGTCATAAGAGCAATATCTTGCAATATAGCTTTCTTTCCTTCTCCAAGCCCTGGACATTTCACAACGGCAACATTAAGCACACCTTGCATTTTATTCAAGACCAGAGTTTCCAGCACTTGCCGAGATATATCTTCAGCAAAAATCAGTAGAGGGACACTCAATTGTGTAGACTTCTCAAGTAATGGAACAATATCCTTCACATTGGATATCTTTACATCGGTCACCAGAACTCTGGCATTTTCAAATTCCACTATTGATTTATCCTTGTTTGTGACAAAGTGCGGCGACATGTATCCTTTATCTATCTGTAAGAAAAGACTGCCTGAACACAAATTAAAGAAATAATGAAAACTATGGCAAAAGAGAACGCTATATGTACGACGAGAACGACTAGATATCAATTAACTAGACCTTGTATTCAGATTCTTTGAACCAAAAGAAATGACGGAGCGGTAAATAGTCAGCTACGATAGGATTAAGACGGCAGTAAGAGGTAGCAAGGAATTCTAGGTTCCCAATGGCTTTGAGATAATAAAGTTGGATACAGAAAGATGGATACTAATGCATGAAAGCCAAGTCAGTTTATGCAGAATCACCTTCATTCCTTCATCAACTGTCACGGAAGTTTCAGATGATGATGAAGATTCAATAGATATAACACCATCGGGGCCAATTTTCTCAATAGCTTCAGCAATTAAGTTTCCAACATATTCATCGTTTCCAGCAGATAATGAAGCCACGGCTGTAGAAAGGGGAAAAATCAATTCAAAGATGCATAATGAGTCGGTGACCTATCCACTGGATAGAAAGGAAGGCGACAAACCAAACCTTTAATTTCATCATTGCCTCTCACAGCATAACTCTTCTCCTTCAACACCTTGATCAATTCTTCCACTGCCCTCTCCATTCCTTTCTTTAAGGATACAGGGTTAGCCCCATTGGTGATAGCCAATAGTCCATATTTAATCATTTCTCGGGTCAAAAGAATTGCAGTTGTCGTGCCATCACCAGCTGACCCATTTGTCTTGGTTGCCACCTGCAAAAGCCATCACCAATGTGATTACCAGAAGATTGTATGCAACATATATTATCTACATGACATCTATACGGATAGGAAGATCGACCTCTTGGATCAGAAGCACTCCAGCATTCTCAATTGTGTCGGGAAGCTCTATGGCCCGGGCAATAGTCACACCATCATTTATCACTTTGAGTCTCTCAGACTCTGAAAGGACCACGTTTCGCCCTGCATTATTTAACAGAATGCAGTTATGAAGTAAATTGATAGACCATCTATATGAAACCCTCTATAAGGGATAATTTACAAAGTAACATACAGCCACAAGGCAATTAAATCACCCGCAATTTCACAGAAAAATCAGCCATCGAGAAAAGGGTAGTCGAGTCGTCCAACTTTGAAAGGTACCAAATTTCAAAAATATTGATGATACAAACGTCTGAAGCATTTACAACCAATAATTCAAAAATCTTGCACCAACCAGTTACAAGAAGCATTACCAACACAAGATATCCAAATTAGTATTTTATGAATCCAACAAAAGAAAGGAAAGAAGGAAAAAACCTTTGGGCCCCAGAGTCACAGAAACAGCATCAGCAAGCTTATTGATCCCAGAAAGCAAAGCATCTCTGCATTTTTTGTCAAATTCGATTCTCTTCGGACCTGCTTTCACCACTAACATCGTCTTCTTCACGCTGTTTCTCCGCCATAGCCCATTTGAATTCGATAGCCCACGTAATTCCTAAACAAATTGGGAAACAACATGAAGCTGAAATTCAGCAGAAATCTACCAAACGAAAGGGAAAAAAACGTACGACTTACGGAGAAGGAAGCACCAGAATGCACGAACATCGGTGAAGAAAACGGTAACGACATAGTATCGAATTTGATGCTGGCAGACAGCAGTAGGGTTTTGAGAGGGTTTAATTGATAACGCAAAAATTCGGAGTGATATTAGTCAAATTCAGAAGATCTATTTTCTTAAAAGAAAAGGAAGGTCTATTTTCGCAGTATATAAGGAAACTTGGAGAAAATGTACTAACATTCTGTGGAAATTTAAGTAAATGTATCTTTATATATCCTACTATAAAACAAAAGCCAGAAAGTCGGCCTTTTCCTTTTGCACAACAGAAATAAAATTCAGAATATATAAATATTAATTGTCTCTCTTGGCTAGGAAAATGAAAATGTATTTCATATAATCTTATCTATTATTCTAACTTTCTAAGGAAAGTTACCGATAAAATCTTATAACAATTACTATTATTTGAGAAAATATTGTAATACTATATAATTAATTCAGTGAGTAACATTTAGGTAGATAAAAGAATTATATATATATACATGCATTTCAAATAATCATGCAATCGATTCGAAACACATTTTTTAGATTTAAAAAACAACGTATGCATTTTAAATAAAATATTATTACGACAAAGGAAAAAACACAGATACATTACCCTTAGGGGTGTCAATTTTGTGGGTCAAGCCGCCCGGCTGAGCCCGTCAGGCTTTCAATTTTGTGGGTCGGGTAGGGCCGGGCCGAAATCCCTTCAGGCCCCAAAAAAACATTGGAAACCCGCCCACCAAAAAAAGTCGGTTGGTCCGCCCAGGTAGCAATTTTTTTTTCTTACTATTTTTTTCCTAATTTAATATAAGTACAATAAACTCAAAAATGTCATAATATTAATAAATATGAAATAATAAGTATCAATAAAGTCTCACTCCCAAATTCGATAATAATATAATCCAAAAAAAAGTCTCGACAAAATAAAATCTTAAATTCAACATATTGTCCAACGTCCAAAAACATTAAGTCTTCAAGTATTTGAGTATTTTTGGGACAATGATATTTCTTCAACCACTTTTTCATCTTCTTGAGAACCTGAAATTCGAAATAGAAAACAATTATTGTTCACATTATTAAGTAGAGAGAAATAACATAAATATGCCATTACCTTGTTTTGTTTCTTTGAAACCTTGTAACCAATTATGAGTACAAATTAGAGCTTGTACCGTGTCCGGAAGCAAGCGATTCCTATACTTGTGTAGAATTCTACCACCAATGCTAAATGTATATTCTGAAGCAACTGTGGTAATTGGAATGTTTAATACATCACTAGTCATTCTTGCAAGTCGAGGGAATCGATGAGCATTCAATTTCCAATATTCCAAAACAGTTTCCTTTGACAGTTTGAAATCTTCCTCTAGATACATATCAAGCTCGTTCTTACCATCATTTGCAACCTCTTCCATCAAATGTCGTTGATACAACTAGTACAAGACATAAATAGCACCCTTTAAGGTGAACTCACCCTAATGTGTTGATTGGTAAACTCAAACCTCGATGATAACTTAGAGGAAAAGCGTGACCGAACTCTTGATTTATCGATTGGACGAAAAACGTCTTACCAAAAAATACCATCAACTTGTCCATTAGAGGGAAAGCGTCTTACCACAAAACTAATCTTCCTCCTAAAAAATTATAAGGACTGTGTCATAAAAATAAAGTCGTACAAGTATTTGTTACTAATTTCACATCAGGTTTCGAAATCTTCAATTTTGCTAAAATCAATCTTTTTTTTAAGAAATAGAGATGTTTTAAGTTTTCCGATAGCCTTCGTAATCTATATTCAAATATATCTCTGCATTTTATTAAAATAAGAAAAGAATAAAGTGGTAAAAAAAACTATCTTCGCTCATTCAAGCATAGTATAAAAATGCAACAGAACAATTATTCTAAAACCAACCAGTATCCCTCGATGAAATATTTTGCATAACAAAAGGATAATAACTGCAGTGATTTATTACCATCATCCTAATGTTCAAACATAACAACAAACAAGAAACTGAAAAGAGAGAATAAAAATGCAAAATCCATAATCCCTTCAAGAAATGACTATTGTCCCAATGAAATTTCTCAGTGGCTAGCATCTTCTTCTTCACAGAACTTGGTGTAGCCGTCAGGGTCCATTAAACAGGGGAGGTCATTGTCGTCCTCCAACTCAACCTTTATGATCCATCCATCTTCGTAAGGGCTCGAATTTACCTAAAACAAGGTAAGAGACGGAGATATTTATATAACTACGAGATCTGAACGGTATGGAGCACATATAAGCACAAAATGTGGCAGTTTTTTACTCAGAAGAATTATGCAGATATGCAGCTCTTATTCAAGCAACAGATGTACAAAGTACCATCAGATCATACTGAAACATGACAATGATAGTATTAAATGCAAGTGCACTTGTGCACTGATATGTTACTTTTCAGTTTCACCAATGGTGAATTGAAGATATCATC
This sequence comes from Salvia sclarea, assembly GCA_036873715.1. Lineage (NCBI taxonomy): Eukaryota > Viridiplantae > Streptophyta > Magnoliopsida > Lamiales > Lamiaceae > Salvia > Salvia sclarea. Next base: position 631,514 of record JAYJMF010000021.1, on the reverse strand, counting down.
AGGGTGAAGAACTTCCAGAAAGACAGTGTGGCAAAGAAAAGAATATATGAATGATACAGCAATAACGAAACAAAAATGCTGCACTAAATGGCTCGTTGAGCAACACATCTTCTAGGACATGGGTAAGAGTAAGACCATTGCTGGCAAGAGACATATAACCACCATTATCATTCCATTTTCAGTTTGTGAGACAATGGAATCCATCAGTGGTTTCTAATATGTAAGCTTAGAGTTAGCCCGGAAAAGTGATAACGGCAACCCTCATCTTGGATTACAATTATCTTAGGTCCTCTTCATGGAAATATGCATGCAGAGTTCTGAATTTATGCTCGAGCTAAAGTAAATATGTTAGCAGTCAATCAACTAAGAAGAACAATCTGTTAAGTAAATATGATAATTAAAAATGGAAAATAAAATGGAGAAAAAGAGATACTGAGATTATCAATCAACTAAGAAGAATCTGTTCATGGTGATGTGAGCAACTGTTCCCGGCAAAATACCACAAGTTCAAGCAAAATCAATGAATAAAAGGGAAAGACATATGTACTTAGCAGTTAGCAGGCACTAGTCATGAATCATGATTAGCGAGTGTGCACTACTTTAATTTACTTGATATTATACCCGATGAGAGCTTTTATCTTCCTAAAAATTGGATTGGGAAAAAGATTTAAGCCACTCAAAAGCATCGTTATCTTCAAAGAATAACCATTTGAGCAGAACTCTGAGGTTACAGACAGACATCTATGCACGGAATGAAAAAAGAAAAAAAAATAAAGCAGCAATACATGATAGCAACCTGGTGGATACTTAGCTGGTGCAATATCTTTGATTAGGTCAAAAGTACTGATAAAAGACTAAGGAAAGCACACTTACAACACAGGGAATCCAGAGGGTCTACTGACATACCTGAGAGCTAGGTCATGAGAAAGTGGAAACATGAGTTCCACTTGCTAAGTTCTAACATGCTAGTTACATACAAGGCTAGGTTGGATTGAGAGAAATGAAATTCCACTTTGGGGTCTCTAGTTCTTTTCTTATTAGTTGCATGAACTCTCATTTGACTAAACCTTTCAATCCAGCAGTAGCCTTCGGCATAAAAGGAGAAATCATAATAATCTAACGACCGAGGAAAAAAAAAACTCCTAAGGAGACTTTGAACAGCATTGTTATGACACGAAAACCTCAATTTCTTATCTAGAAACATCATGTTTCATAGAACCTAAATAGACAAGGAAACTAATGAATAGTAACTCCAAGAGAATTGGAGTGGGAGAAGATCTAAGAATAATATGCAGTCATGTTAACAATGTGACGATCAAGTTAGGACAAAACCAGAATTTGATCTCAGAAAAGACTCACCAAACCAGGAGAGTCACTTAGCTTTTTGTTAACTTCAAGCACTTTTCCTGAAACAGGCGAGTTAACATCGCTGGTTGCTTTGACACTTTCAACAGCACCGAAACTTGCACCTCGCTCTACCTTACTCCCCTCCTCGGGTAGCTCGACGTAAACAACTTCACCCAGGTGGTCTTGAGCATGATCAGTAATACCTACAGTAGCTGACTTACCTTCTACTCTCACCCATTCATGAGAGTCGGCATACTTTAGATCCTTGAGAACTGCATCAATTGACAGAAAACATTTTTTATCGAGACGATACATGCCAAGGTATGCCAAACCAATCACTAAATAACTGAAAAAACAGAATAAATTGCAATAAAACCTGTATGAAAATGTCTCAAACCAAACGACATTTCGATACAGACACTCTGTTCTCACTACAACTCTAATTAGCCCTATCACCTCAAACTAATTTTAAAATATCAAACAAGCATATCAAATGATTCGAGAGAGAGAGAAATGCAGATCGTTTTGATTTCCAACGCACATAAACAATAATAAACGAAAGCAGCAACGATCTCATAGCATTATAAGAACAAACATCACATTGATTAATCAGATCTTTCATACCAAGAGCAGCAGATCACACACAAAAACGCATAACATTCATTTAATAAATAAAGGTATATCCAAATATAATCAACACACACACACACACACACACACACACACACACACACACGCACACTTACCAGTAGCAAAACCTCTGCAAGGGACAGAGACCCTCAGGTAGGAAGCAGCCCTTGATGCCCACAAACTCGACGACATTTTTAATCACAACCAGCTGAATCCACCCTTCGCACTTCTCTGTGTGTGTGTTTCTGGGGTATATTTGGTTTTTTATGATTATTTTTGGAAACGGCACTCTAATGAAGAGCAGGTTGGTAGGGTAAATCAAGCACTACTTCTGTTTATACAAGAAGAAATTAAATTTATCCACCGATCCCCGCCGAGATTATAATTATAGAATCTGGACCTTAATAATTTCTAATTTATTTAATTTCGGAGAGTTTATTATTTTGGGTAAAAAGACATTTTGTCGTTCCGCGTCGGGAAAAATTATTCTAGTTTTATTTGTAAGTAAATGTCGAATTTGGATGAATTATGCATGGTTATATTTATTTGTATAATTAATACTGATGTATATCACATGATTATGTATTTTTGTTGCATTCCATACGAAGTCGGTGAGTTTAATGAATATTCTTATATTGTTGCATTTTCAGTATTACGCGGTATCGTTCAAGAATTTTCAGTATATTGTAGTAGTAATTACCATATAAAAACATATGATGAATGGTTAGGTGCGAAAATTTTGTGTCAGAAAATGAATTTCCATAATTTACGAGGGCCTCAATGACATTACCTCCAAATGGGCCCTTCTAAACTTTGCCTAAAATAAAGTATGGTGGGCAGTTAATTAAATCACCTACTCTAAACCCCAAATCAAAATAAATAAATTAACAGTTCAAACAAAAGGAGCAATAATAATAATGAGATGTTGGTGGTTCATGTGTCAGCAAAGCAAAACAAAAGTTGGTGAATTTGTGAGTGTTGTCCACTTATGGCCCAAATGCTATAATTAATACTCTCTCGTTTATTTTGTTCTAGTATTACACGAAAAATAATAAATGTAATGTGGTATGATTTATATATCTTTTTGTATGATCTTTTTATCAACAAATTATATATGATATCACCAATGAGATAGAGAAATAAAATAAAATATATGACAAGATCAATTGGCCGAAGAGAATAGTATAATAATGTACTCTTTTGAAACAACATTTATATTCACATTTCACAGTGAGACTCCAAAATTATGGATGAGTATAACTGAATATTCAAGCCCGCTCAAAAAAGTTTAGATCATAGGCCAACAAGAAGTGCTGTCAGAAATTCTGTAATTGAATGAGTTCCAATGGATTTCAATTTTCGACCAAATGAGCTCGAACTTTGAATGAGTTCCCATAAATGTGTTCGAACTTTGAAAATCAAATTTTTTCTGGTCTTGATTATTATTAATTTGAATGTGTTATTATATTTTATTTTTTTAGATTGATTCTTTCTGTTAATTTTGAAATACAATATGAGAATATACAATATTTTGAATAGTTCCGCTCCAATACGGCAATACCTACCATGGGCACGAATTAACGTGTCAAACCGTTGATGTGGCATTGCCACATGAGCAAGAAAATAAATTATATTTGGTTCTAATTCAAGTTACCATTAATATCATCTTCATACATAGTAAATTATTATTTTTAGTAAATTATCATTAATAACAATTAACTTAAAATTGTTCTAACAAAATACATTAATTAACAAACACATCTGCAAACAATTGGACAAGTTTTGTCCATCATCGAGCCTTCAAGGTTCATGAACTCTACTGTTTGTTCCTTTTATTATTTTGTTTTATTTTATTAATTAACTTGAAAAAGTAGTGATTGTTTCATTTGATATAGTCGATAATTTTATTCATTTGATTAATGAAAATGAAGGGCAATATTTTTCATTAATTAGTATCGGTGATTTCGTTTTATGATGCAGCCGAAGTAATCAATTTGAAAATGATTATAAATTATAAATGATTTTGTCATTGATAATAATATAGATTTATCTATTTGCAAATTTTATAATCATTAAATCTATGAAGTTTTCATATTTTCATATTTTAAATATCACCATTCAACTAAATAAATTAATTACAAATTCATTTTTAAGTTGACAAATAAAAAACAAAACATTAGAGCAATGAACCTTGAAGGCTAGAATGGTGGACAGAATGCGTCAGTTCTTCGTAGATTTGTTTGTTAATTAATGTTAAAGTTAATTGTTATTTATGATTATTTAACTAAATATAATGAATTTCTATATATGAAGATGATATGAATGGTAACCTGAATTAGAGTCAAATATAATTTATTTTCTTGCTCGTGTGGCAATATCACATCAATAGTGGGCACGTTAATTCATGCTCACGGTACGGGCATTAGAACAGAACTAATATAACAAATATTTGCGTTAAGCCAATTGTTTGCCGCTCCTATTCTAAGCCATAAGTCGAGCGAGGGGGAGCCGTAGGCGAACCCGAAGCGATCCGTAAAAGCATAATTGTTGCCGGTCTCATTATTTATTTATTAATTATTGAAGCTGAAGGCGGAGCCGTTTGTTGTTTGTCGCTCCCTATTATTATTGTCGGTCTCATTATTTATATATTAACTAGTATGCCACCTGTGCATACGCACGGGGTCAAAGCGGATTTTATATTTTATTAAAGTTTTCTCATATTAATGTGTATTTTGTATTAGCTAGATTGTATGAAACAAGTAGTTATTTAATTTTACTTTTTGTATAATTTTTATGTTAAAAATATATATGTATTATGAAAGAAAAAAAAGTTAATAATCAATTTATATTAAAGAAATTGTTGGGTCCCGGAGGGTCACAGAACTGGTGTATGGGGGGGGAATACACCAGTAGGGTCTTTTTGAAAAAGGGTAACACAAGACACAGAGATCAGTTTTTAAAACGGGATGAGAAACTGTGACTGAAGAAGTTCAGTCGGATTGACTTCAGTATGGAAATGAGATACC
>JAYJMF010000021.1:601345-611600 GCA_036873715.1 Salvia sclarea | reverse complement strand
TTGTATTGTAATTTTCCAAATATTCAATACAATTTATTTATTTTAATTAATTGCATAGTTTTAATTTAAATTGTTAGCTATTAATAAAAAAAAATTGAACCTAAGCCCTCAAATACGGAGGGCTTCAATGCAGAGTCCGCGGACTCTGCAACCATTCAATTAAATAATAATATAATTTGGCCAAAGCCTTCCATATTGGAGGGCTTTGCTGCCAACACCCTTAGTACTTTATTCTATGTATTTAATCTTTACGGGACCTTGTAATTTGAATATTCTTGTTAAACACCGCCAATATTATTATTAGAATAAAAGGTCTACATCATTCACTGCAATTGTAAAAAAATTAATTTGGTCAAAAGGTTAAACTAACTACCAACTCTGAAGTAAAATCCAAGCTATTTATGAATATTAATTAATTAAACAGACGATCACATAACCTACCAATTATCCTTAATAATTTTGTGAAAGGAAAATCAGTCAAACAATTCCTGTACAAAGTACTGACTTCTGACACTCAATCAGTAATTTAAATTAAATCTGTGTTAGTACCACTTTAAGGATGCTATAATCATGATTATCAAATATTCAAATAACCAAATCAAACTATTGGATAACTAAAAAAGAAAAAAAGTAGTGACAGCTGGATAAAACTGTGAATATACCATGAACATGCACTTTCCGATTCTAATATTGTTGGCCAGTGGCCATTACTTCTAAATTCTAATTATAAAATTGGAAATTGGGAGAGTTTGAAGTACACAATTTTGTCTGACTTATCCAATGTATTGGTATATAGGCCTATACATTATTTTGTGAGTACTATTTACGCAAAAAAATAGTAATAATTCATTATTACTTTATTTTTCTCTTAAATATATCATATTATAATTAAGATAATCAAATTACATAAAGTGATAAAGGTCAAAGTTCGGTCTAACCTTTTCATTTTCCTTTTAAGTTCGACAACGACGACAAGAGTAAATAAGATTGATAGTTTAATTTTGAAATCTTATGTAATTTGCTAAGTTGCCGACATCATCATAATTTCTGATGCATGTACAAGTTTTCGTGATATATACTCATAAATAGTTGCAATATATCGATGGCCTATAAATGAATATAAATTTAAAAATCTCATTATAACTACTTTCGAAAGAATTTAACTTGTAAAATATGAAAATTAATTTTACTCAACACATCCACAATACATATGGACATATATTTATAGAACTTACCCTCTTTGTCTCCTACTAAATATTTCGTGTCATCATAATATACATACCAAAGAAGTGAGTGATTGTATTAATTTTAACCCTATTTATTGCTGAGAAAAGTAAAAGTAATCATTTTACAAAGAAACAAATTTGTATGCAAGCCAAAATATAGCAGTAAAATAAAAAAGCAAGGTGGAGATAAAAGTCAAAGTGCGAATTGGGGTTAGGCTTGAAACGAACGCAAACGACATGTGCTTCTACTGTAGGTTTTTTTCAGAATCTTTAATTTTTTTGGCAATTAATTGCGTCATTTCCACAACATGTGAACGAATATAATGGGGCTCACATTCCATGCGCTAACCTCCAAATTAAATCATGCACCTTTGCCTCTTCAAGCTGCCACGTCGTTTTATTTATTAAGGCCTGGGCCCCACCACCTACAGTTCAGTTTATAATTGAGGGCTGATTAACGTTTATGCCAAAAAGAAACTCACACTTCCATTATTCAACAACGAATTATGCGGTTCCAAACTTTTTATCATATTCAATCTAAGCATTTTCTTTCTTCATTTGATGTCATGGTGTCTTGTTATTGTTTGAATCTTTTTATATTATGTTAGAAAATAAAAAGGCCCTGATTCAATTGTAATGAGCAATAATTATTACATTATGCGATGAATTTGACATAAAATACGTGCTGAAACAATTATTTTAATTTTTCTAGGGAAAAACAAAGTGATAACAATTATTTTAATTAATACACATACAATGTATTTAACCTACAATATTAAATTCAAAACTCGTATTTCCGACTTAGGTGTTAGTATGAGAGAATATAGTTCGTTTCGTTGGTGCGTGAGATGGTTTCAGTGGGAGAGTACTATTAAAGGAGGATAAATAATTGATACTCCATTCATTCTTTTCTGTTAAAGATCGTATTTTCTGGCTAAATTCTTGGATTTTTTGCCATTTTTATAGAGGGGTAAAAGCTCCAAATTCGTGCTTTGCAAAATTAACTTTGATAAATAAAAAAGCAAATCAATCTGATTCAGAATATTAAGCCCTGCCAAAAAGCAAGTTACACCAACAGTAACAGATTCCTCTCTCTCTCTCTCTCTCTCTCTCTCTCTCTCTGCAATCAAGAAAGAAAAAATATGCGAAGGCCTCCTCTTTGCAGACACAAAGCAGGATTTGCCGGATTAGGGTTCTGATGCCCTTCTGTGTATACAAACCTTGTATATAATAAACAAAGGATTTATCTCAGAAACAGTGTCAGGTGATTAATTCTTCCATTCTCCGATTATAACTTTTTTATTGCTTTCATTTGTGGATTAATTATTTCTGCATATGTAGTTGCAAGGTATTGCTGGGTTGAGAAGTGCGTTTTTTACTTTGTTGGGTTTATGAACCATGAAAAAAAAATGTTGAATGCCTCTTTTTTTCTGGGCTGGTGGGGCAGCTTCTTTTGTGGCCGGATGGTTTATATATATAATTTTGCTTTATTTCGAAAAAAACTTGGATCTTGCAGCTGATGTGTGATTCTCGAATATCCGTACAGAAATCAGTATGAAGATTGAAGATAATCTTGGATGCTGATGCAGTGCAGCTTACATATGTTAATTAGATTTTGCTTAATATCTGGGGAATAATATTCTTGATTTCTTGGGCAATTCATTTCCCTTATATTTATTGCAAAAGAAAGATTTGATATTTTTATTTTCGGAAAGATTTCTAAATCTGAGAAATCCTCGAAGAAGAGATTCCTGGTAGATGGCAACGGAGGAAAAGAGAGTTGTTGCCATGGGTGAGAGTGAAACATCGGATGTGAAGGTGGAAGAAGACGAAGATGACTTCAGAAGCTGTTGCGAAGATGAGGATGAATTGAAGGAGAAGGTGGATTTAGATGAAAATGTAGTTAAAATGTATTTTAAGGGTGTCTCTGTTACCTGTCCCGGTGATTCGGGTTCTAGGATTTCTGGAATTGGGGTGGTTATGGAGAAACCAGGATGTCCGACTCCGGTGCTGGTCCAGAAAAAGCTTGATTTCCATGTACAAGAGTTGGTTGCAGAGTATTTAGCTTTGCTGGATGGTTTATCTGCGGCTATACAGAATGATGATAGGTGTGTTTTTGCCCTCACGGATTCTGAAATCTTGCATAGTCAGGTGAGAAGCTGCTAGCCCCAAATTCATGTTCTTGCAAAATTTATTGTTCAAGTATCAAATATGTGATCATTTATCGGAGTTGGTGGTTGTATAAGATATTTGACAACCTTTTAATGATTCAGGATGTTTCAAAGTAGCTTCTTTTTATAAAATTGAGTAATTTACCACCTATTTCTTTGATTTGTTCATTTTCTTGACAATGTTCTGTTTAATGCTGAATCTTTTTATCAATTTCTTTTCCAGATTGTTCATGATAAGGTTGTTGATAGTCCTCTTTTGGTGGCATTGAGACAAAGGATCATGGAACAAGCTCGTAATATCACATTTGTCCTAAAACTTGTCCCTACTAGTGACCTGCAGAGGGCATTAAGTTTAGCTCAAGTCGCTGTAGGTATAGTCTCCTCTCATGTTGAGAGTAAGGAATCTACGGAGAGCTGCTCGATTTGCTGTGAAGAGAAGCTCTCGTCGATGATGCTCTCGTTTAAGTGCTCCCACAAGTTCTGTTCCCACTGTATGAAAACCTATGTCGAAGGTAAAGTGCATTGTGGTCAGGTGCCAATCAGATGCCCCCAGTTGGGATGCAAGTATTGTATTTCAGCTTCGGAATGCAGTTTTTTTCTTCCCGTTACATCTTATGAATCTCTGGAGCGAGCTCTTGTAGAAGCAAATGTGTTGAGCTTGGAAAAAATATATTGTCCGTATGCTAGTTGCTCGGTGCTGCTTGACCCTCACGATTGCTTGTCTACTAGAGCAAGTTCATCGAGCCAGTCAGACAATAGCTGTGTGGAGTGTCCGGTGTGTCAAAGATTCATCTGCGTTGATTGTAAGGTTCCGTGGCATTCCTCCATGACCTGCAATGAGTACCAGAATATCCAGCTGGAGGAGAGGGATGCCTCCGATTTGACACTGCATCGGCTGGCTCCAAACAAAAGGTGGAGACCCTGCATGCAGTGCCGCCAGTTGATTGAGCTAACTCATGGCTGCTACCACATGACATGCTGGTAAAGATAATTTCTTGATAGATTAGTAGCATTATTGATATTATTAGCACATGATATGTTGGGGATTTCGTGCTCTTGCTCGTGTGTAGTTGTTTGTTGGATTTCTCGATTCTCATCCCCGTTTGCCCTTGTGTATTCATTTGTTCAGGTGCGGTCACGAGTTCTGCTACTCGTGTGGGGCAGACTATAGAGACGGGCAGCAGACGTGTGAGTGTGCGTTATGGGATGATGAGGCGTACCCTACCCAGCAGTTGGAACAGTGGGCGTGGGACTCGTTTGAGTCACTCCCGATGACGATGGATGCTTATTCGGATCAAGAGCGGTCACAGCTGGCCCTGATCCAGAGGTTTCTGGCGGGAGGGTTGGGTTTGAACGATCAAAATCGGTATGAAGCGCCTGCTCAGTGTACGGACTCGTATGCGGATGCAATGAAGGATCTGCATCAGCTGCCTTGGCTCGAGAGGTTCGTCTCCGTTATAAGCGATAATTACTATGAAGATTACATCCAATGATGCTGAAACAGAGACAGATGGAGATGGAGATGTAGGAAGTAGAGCACCTCACTCTCACTCTCACTCTCACTCCTTCACCAATTAGGACCACTTTCCATTCATGAATCTCCTATCCTATGTGTATTGCTCTTTTACCCTTCTTGATCAACTGATTCAAGAGGAAGACCAAAACATATTCGTCTCATTATAACCCAAAAGAGAACCAAATTAACAGGTTTTATTTTCCGGGTGAAATTTGTGTCAATCTCTTTGTATATTGTCAGACTACCCATTTTTTATGATGTTTTCCACTAAATGAGAATTTGAAACATAAAAAGAAAATAAAGAATAAAATACATGGTGATTTTTTATGGCATGTAGATTCATTGATCAATCTAAATGTAAAAATTATCCCAAACTTTAATAAATATTTTTTTAATTTCAAACTATAATTTTTTTTTTTTTATCAAAAATACCCTACATTCATTTTCCATTTTCATGAAAAATCCAAGTATACAAGTTGAAAATATGATTTTTCTTATAAGATATTCTACTTTCTTCTTACGGCTTGCCGAGAAATCCCAGTGTCCATGTTGAAAAATCATTTTTTCAATGATTTTGGGGGCGAAAGAAGAGTGTGGTATTTTTGATAAAAAAAAAAAATCAATAGTTGAGGTTTAAAAAAATATTTATTAAAATTTAGGATATTTTTGATAAAATGAGTGTAGTTCAAATGATATTTACCCAAACTAAAATGTTGAACTTCTTAGGCTAACCGCAGCGGCGAGCGCGCACTGCGCTTGCACCACTGCGGAGTGCCGTGCTCGCGAGCTGTCTCCCGAGCGCGTCGCGTCTGCTTTGCTGTCGTCGTCCATGTGGCAGACGGTCATTGGCCAATGGTTTGACCGTTGGCTGTTGACCGTTGCCGATTTTTTTTTTCGAAATTTTCTTCTATAAATACAATCCTCCTCAACTTATTTTCTACAAATTCATTTCTCTTCTCTTTTTCAATTCATTTCCTACACCAATTTCATTTATCATCTACGATATTCACAAAAATGACGGATAGTGATGATGAAAGGGAGCTCCATAGAGCACAAGCGTTCCTATTGCAGATCACCGCTCTCTACGGCACCGTCGTAGATGAAGCCACCAACCTCATGTTGCCCGCACCAATGGAGGAGGAGGAGCCCAAGCGCGTCTCAAAGAAAAAAAAAAGGCGGTCATGCATCGTGACCGCCTTGATGCCGGAGCCCGTCTTTATGCGGACTATTTCGCCGATCATCCAACGTGAGGCGAAGACGTCTTCCGCCGCCAATTTCGGATGAGCAAGAGACTATTCACCATCATCTTGATGTTGTTGAAATATGGAACCTATTCGGAGCTTGATGTATTTTTTCATATTTGTTGCTTAATGTAATTTTTTTAATATTATCAATTAAAATTTCAAGTTTTTAAAATACATTTTGTGAATTTAGACATTAAAATTAATATTAAAAAAATTGGGAGCTCCAAGCTCTCTGCTACGGAGTTCGGGAGCTCCTGAGCTCTTTGCTCCAGAGAGCTAGCTCCCCAGCTCTCTGCTGCAGATAGCCTTATACGTTCAGCTGCTCTAGCCTAGTGGTGCACACTACTGATAAGTGCTTGAGGGTTGCAGGTTTGAAACCTCTCAAACCCAGTTTTTTCCAAAAAAAAATTGCTTCTTGCTTTTGCCTTTTTACTAGAAAATTACCCGAGCGTTGCTCGGTTAATAATTCATTTAATATATTCTTTATTATATTAAATAATATAGTTCATGGTTAATTTTAATTTCTTCAGTATAGACTTCGCGAATATTCACAAATATTTTTTCGGCTCCTATCGTGGATCTTATAGTAAAGTATTTGATTAATTCTTTTTTACCGCGATTTATGCTCTTATGGCTTCGTTTATTTTGCATTATTTTTTCTATTCAATTGTAATTATAGATCTCATTATCTTAACTTCAACAAAAAATAAGAGTATCACATGCATTGCCTATTGTCTTTTGCACCTGCACGCACATAACTGTAAGAAGAGAGAAGCTGATATTCTCAAATAAGGATAAAATATAGGAATTGAAATAAAGATGCATGCTAAAAATTGACTTCTGTTTATGAAGGTGAGTCTCTTTAATATGAAGACATCCTCACAAAAAATATAATTGAGACTATTTATTTAATTTTTTAAAAAGAGATTGTCTATCTATATGTTTTTTGGTTAATGATTGGGATTAATTAATATACAAAAGACTACAATATATTCTCAATGACATGTTATTTGCAGGATCATGGCAGATCGAAATACTCAATATTGTCAAATTTATCGTATCCATAAGGAGCATAACTGACTGCTAGGAGTTGGTGACAAAGTAGTAGTATTAATTATTCCACATTACAGACATGTAAATTTCAAGGTTTTTACTTTGTATATCTTACAATCTATAATAAATTGATTAAAAGAAATGAATTTACACGTTACTGAGATGATATTGACTCTGCAAAACACGAATGTCAGTTGTGCCAATCAACTATAAAATAACTTTACATAAATAAATTCCATAATTTCTAAGATGCAAAAGTTTACGTGCAACGCGCCGCACGGTTTGCGGCCACAGTTTGCGGCGCACGTTCACACGTAGTGTTAAATGATTAATTAATAAGACACTTTTAACATTATTTAAAATGACACTTATAATGATATAAAATGACAATTGTAGTTATTCAAAATGATACTATAAGTTATACAAAGTGACACTTATAGTGATAACAAGTAGTTATTCGAATTGACAGTAATAGTTATCCGAAACGACACTAATAGTTATTCAAATTGGCACTGTTAGTTATTTAAAGTGGCACTTATAGTGTTTCAAAATGACACTTTTTATTGTCTAGTGTTTAGGGTTTAGGGTAAGGGTTTAATATTTAGGGGCTATGATTTAGTTTTAGTGGTTAGGGTTTAGTTTTAGAGGGTTAGGGTTTAAAATAAATAATAGTGCACTATTTGTTATTCGCAATGACACTAATAGTTATTCAAAACGACACTTTTAGTTATATAAATCGACACTTTTTGTGTTTCAAATTGACACTCTTAATTATACAAAAAGGCACTAATAATTGTTGAAAATGGCACTCGTAGTAATATAAAATTGCACTAATAGTTATTCACAAAACTGAAGAAAAACAAACGAAAAAATAAATGAATAAAAGAAAAGGAAAACGAAAACGAAAAATAATAATAAGAAAAAAAAAAAAAAGGAAATGAAATGAAAACAAAATGAACTGAAATGAATAAAAAAAATTTAAAAGGAAGCCACTGCTGGGTATCAAACCCAAGCAATGGAAGGTTTAAGCGCTGTTTGTTGCCGTTGGGCTACCCAGTACTTTGTAAATATAGTGTATTCTTATATACTGGAGTATTTAATATAAAATTCTGAAGTCATCGGGTAAGATTTGCAGCCATGGAGGAGATAGGTGGACCTACACTTTCATCCTCTGCCGCCACCTTCCCCTCTGCTGCAGCCGCCGCCAAAAGCAAGACTCCGGTCGTCGCTACTTGATGCAGATTTATTGGCTGACTTTGTTCTTCATTTTGGTGAGGAATGAACTCGAGAGACAGAGAGGTTAGCGAAGTTGGAGAAAGAAAATGACGAATGTCAATAATAGGGTGAATTATTGGAAGGTATGACATCGTGAAGAACAATTAAAATAATTAACGTTGTGTCTTTACGAAAAGGTGTATTAAAAACTGTCTATAATAACTGTAAAATAACTGCAAAGAAAATGATTGTCTCTAAAACTCTCTTTTCATATATAGATATAGATTTTGCTTTTTTCCTTTTCTTTTCTTTTTTTCCTTTCTTTTGTTTTTCCATTCTCTTTTTTGTTTTATCCTTTTCGTTTTCTGTTTTTTGTTTTTATGTTTTTTTTCCTTTTCTTTGATTGTAATTAGTTATTCGAAATAAGACTTATTGTGATAAATTGGCACTTATAGTGATATAAAGTGACACTAATAGTTATTCAAAATGGCAGTTTTAGTTATACAAAATGACACTTGTAGTGATATAAAATGGCACTAATAGTTATTTGAAACGGTAATATTAGTTATACAAAATTTCCATTTTTTTTTTTTTTTTTTTTGCTTTTTGCTTTTTTCTTTTTTTTCTTTTTTCCTTTATTTTGTTTTTTCATTTTATTTTCGTTTTTTATTTTTTGTTTTTATGTTTTTTTTCCTTTTTTGATTGGAAAGAGTTATTCTAAATAACACTTATTGTGATATAAACTGGCATTTATAGGATATAAAATGGTACTAATAGTTATTCAAAATAGCACTTTTAGTTATACGAAATAGCACTTTTAGTTATACGAAATGACACTAATTTGTTATTTGAAATGACATTAATAGCTATTTGAAGCGGCACTAATAGTTATTCGAAACGACACTATTAGTTATACAAAATGACACTTATAGTGTTTCAAAAAGACATTTTAAGGTTTAGTGTTTAATGGTTGGGGTTTAGTTTTAGGGGTTAGGATTTAGAATATATAATAGTACACTATTTGTTATTTAAAATTGGCATTGATAGTTATTCGAAATGACACTATTAGCACTATTAGTTATACAAAAATTTAGTGTCATAAAAAGCAAAAATTGCAAAAAGGCAAAAGAGCAAAAAATTGCTGGAAAAAAAGGTTAAAAATCAAAAGTTGTGTTGCTGGGTTTCGAATCCGCAACCTAGGGTATAAAGTGTTAGGCAGCGCTGTGCACCGCTGGGCTAATTGTCTTTTAATTTATTATAATTATAATAAACTTATTTTATTTGTCATCACGAAGCGCAGAATCTGGGTGCACACAAGTGTGCCTCCTTTTTTTTTTTAGGTACTAGCTTATTGGCGTGCTGCGTTTAAATTAGTTTAAAGAAGTGATAATTAATTATTTTCCGCTTGATGAGGGAAATCACAATCACCATTTGTAAAATTTAATTTGGATGGATATAGTATTCCCTCCGTCCCTTAAATACATGTTCATCCTTCCTTTTTTTATTTGTAGTAAAAGTATTTTTCATTTTTATCCCTATCATTTCATTTTATTTATCTAAAAATTATATATGTTTGATAAAGTCATATTCTCTCTCCTAATTAACATATATTTTTTTAATAAAGTCTTACTCTCTCTCTACTCAATATTATAATTATTTTAATTTTATTAAAATCTGTGCTGCTCCTCCATGAGCCTATATATCATGTACGGAGGGAATATTTCTTTATTAGGACACTCATTGGGGTTCCAAAAAGATACTCCCTCCGTCCACGAAGAGTGTTCCACTTTTGCCATTTTGGGTGTCCACAAAGAGTGTTCCACTTTCCTT
>JAYJMF010000021.1:569681-588907 GCA_036873715.1 Salvia sclarea | reverse complement strand
TCCTACTAGGGGAAGACCTCGAGAGGAGATATAACTCTCCAAGAACTCGGTCTACCCACCTATAAATAGAGGCTAAAATCATACAATTCACAGATAGACAATTAATACACTTGTAATCTCTTTCGCATACAAGCAATAAAGCTCTCTATTCTCGCTCCGTGGACGTAGATCTATCTCAATAGATCGAACCATATAAATCCCTTGTGTCCTCTTTGTGTTCTCATAGCTTATTAACTACCTCACGAAAATATACTCGATCAGTAACTATTCAACTTTTCGATAAGCCAACCATTGACAGGTAAAATATATTTCAATTTCAAGAACTTATATAGTTCTACCAAACCAGGCTGGAAAATATGAACAAAGAAATCACAATAAACATTTGAAATTGGCTATTTTTTCAAAGCTGATGACAATGAACTGAAAAAGTAGATTATATCAAGGAACGAAGGACACAGAAAATTAAACAAAATTTAATGGAGTTTACATATTACTAAATGGATGAGTATATTCATCCCTTCACTCTATCTTATGATGCCAGGTCTGTTGACTTGTCTCTTTGATTTCGAAATCTTGGTTTTCTTAGGCATATCAGTTGTTAATGCATACATCTTTACAGCAAATAATTCATCGGGGAATCCCTTTTGATCCTGACAACAAGTGTATATTAAGGAATACTGCATAGGTGTTCAATTATATTAAAGAAGAATCATGAACTCAGATGTACCTTCATTTTGTAAATGTGCAGTCCACATTGTTTGAAGAGCTGCTTGAAGTACAAGTCGGATCTTGTAATGCTCTTGTCCTGTTGATCCAACACGAAACCTAAGGAATGATACTTAGTATCAGATTCACTTGTTAAAGGGATAAGGTGTGCAGGTAAGTTGATAGATAAAATTCTTACCATTTCTGGCAAGGTTCTCCTTCAAAATGAACAGCCCACCAGGTTTGAGACCACCCTGCAAGAGGTACACGCTACCGTCAATAATACATCAGACAATGATTACCGGAATTAAAATAATAGGCTACAAAATATATGCAACTCTTTTATAAAGATACATCATTCATCAGTTCTAGACATAATCTTCTACTCTCAGCTAACAGAATGTGCATATTCTGGAACGATATTTCCAGTTCTGGTTGCAAAAAGTTTGAAACTTAGGAGATACGATAAATGCATGCTTGTATATGTAAGCACACTTGGTTGAAAGCCAAAGCTACTTAGCCGAGAATATTCAAGAACATAAGATTTGAGTAAATCTAAATGGAAATTGGCAGTACAAAGTGCGACAAACCTTTGGCAGCGGAAGATGTTAACTTGTACTCAATTAAGAGAGGAATAGTTAAGGACTAAATAGTCAAGGACCAACTATAATCGTTTCATGATGGAAACTATTAGTCTATTACCTTAGCTCTATCAAAGAATGACATTAAGTCATCATCTGAAAGATGCCCAATACACCACTGGATCCATATAATGTCGTACCTTTCTGCCTCAGGAGTAAAGTCCTAAAAAAGGACAGGCAAAAAGTTAGCAAACAAAGAGTGTACTCATCTTTACTCGAGTAGAAATGTACTTGGTTTTCCTAAGCAAGAACACAATTCTAAACTTAAATGTGTAATGATATTGCAACCTAGGAACTGTGTTTGCTATCAATACCAATAATTTCCGATATATAGTGGAAAAAAGGTGGTGAGAATTTATAAGTAACCATGTCCACAAGAATTACAAGTATAATGTGGATTAATTCCTGCAAGTTCAGTAGCTACTGTTCCCACTTCCCACAGAGAGAAAGTATTACAGTTTCTGATCGTTATATGATATGGATCTCTAAATTACAATAAACAAATACATTGGGTGAGCATGGCATTTCCACTGTGATTAGATGTTTGGTATCCACATATAAGTTATAACATTTCTAAGATGAAGACTGACTAAACAATGTGAGAAACTAAAAGCAAAATACATCTTGCCTGAAGAGGAACACAGAAAAAGTTGACAGCCTTATGATCGCCTGTGACCATCAAAGTTTCTGGGGCCAAATTCTCCCGAGCGGTATCCAGAAAATGAGAAACAGGCTCGAGAAGGTCAACCTGGATCGAAAGAAAGCATTTTTCACAACATTGTCAAGAATCAGAGATCTCAGATAGTACTATTTTAAGTAAAAAGTTGGAATTTTTTATTATTCCTTCAGCTACCCAATATGTGTTTATATCATATGAGAACTTAGAAAGGCGCAGAGTGGCGAGGAGAAGAAACTATGCAAGTAAGAAATGGAATTCACCTCATTAAAGTATCTTATAAGAAGATTCTTGGTGATCCTCCCAATCCCGGAGCCACAATCTGCGGGTATTGTCGCAAAAGAGTCAAAATTCCAACAACAAACTCATGAAATCATCATCATAACAGAATCATGAATAATACAACCACAGAATTTTCTAGCTAATTTCATTGTCCAACGGAGCTGTGATTTCTACAACTAACAACTTTGCAGTAACCTGGAGAAACACTACCACCAATTATAGAAATTCAAGCTCTTTTACTATGCCAACATTTACCAAGAGTAACAAGATGCCTTCCTCTGCCAGAATCAGGAAAGCGTTCCGCCAAAATCGAGTTCAAGAAAGCCTCACTAGCATCTATATCAGGTTTATTCACATGCCCATACCCTCCCAGTACTCCATCCACCGTCGCCTCCACACCCTTCTCTTCCAAAAAGCAAACAATGCTCAATCATAAAGTAAACAAAATCAATTAACAAGCAGAGGTCGCTGTTTTCTAGCTACGCGAACAAGCAATCAAGTTTTCATTTTGAAGGGAAAATTTCAGCCAGGCCGAAAAGCAACTAGGCATACGATATTTTTCTTTCTTAAGGAGAGAGAGAGAGAGAGAGAGAGAGAGTTCGTAACACCTGCCAAAAGCCGACTCCCTGCGAATACCACTGTGATTTCTTAAGGGGGTCGCCGTCCCCCACCGCTTCCAGCCACATCTCCTCCACGCTCTTGAATTGGCGGCCGTCGGAATCCACTCCACCGCCCTCCATCTGGACACAGTTCAGCTGATTCATACCAACTCTCCACAAATTTGATTTGTGCGGTGACGATAATGGGCGACTCTCAGGAATAACAGGAATGAGGGTTCTATGCAGTATGTGGTGGTACATTCTGGTTCACAGCTTCGATGACTTGTACCATTAATAAATAAAATAGAAACGAAATTGAATCATTAACCTAAACCAATAAAACTTACACGGGCCCTTCTTCAAAAATAAATAAATTACAGGGGCCCAATCAGGCACAATGCATTTTTTCAACTCTTAAAAAATAAAGATGATGATAAGACGAGTTCCGCCTAATTTTGTTTAATTTGTTATTAGAAATGCAAAGCAGGAACTCCTCTGTTTCTTTGGCGAATTTGTTGCAAAATTGCATAGATCATAAAGCGTACAAGGCAGGAAAAATTATTCAAGCTCAGATTTTTCGCACCGACCAATTTTCGAACACTTTTCTGGTGAACCGCTTGATTGAGCTATACTCGAAATGCGGCCGTACGTCGGCCGGCCGCCGCCTGTTCGACCAAATGCCTCTGAGAAATATATTCTCCTACCATGCTATTTTAGATTCTTACTGCAAGTTAAATGATGTCGATAATGCGTATCAAGTGTTCAACCAAATACCGGAGAGAAACAACGTTTCTTGGAACTTGATCATTAGTATGTTGTCACGAAATGGTCTTGAAGATAAGGCCTTGGTGAATTACTACGCGATGAGGTTAAATGGTTTCGTGCCCACCCGCTTCACCTTGGCCAGTGTTTTGAGTGCTTGTGGGGGTTTGGGCAACGTGGAGTGTGGCAGGGAGTGCCATGGGCTTGCTATCAAGCTCGGGCTCAGCTCGAATTTGTACGTTGGTAATGCTTTGTTAGGAATGTATATGAAGAGCGTTTCTATAGTAGATGCAGTGCTGGTTTTTGTGGACTTGCCAGAGCATAATGAGGTGTCATTCACTGCAATGATGGAGGGGTTAGTAGCAGCTGATCGCGTGGATGAAGCATTCGACATGTTTAGGTTGATGCATCGAGAGAGGATCATAGATTCTGTCTCGCTTTCAAGTGTGTTGAGTGTTTGTTCCAAATGTGAATTCGGTGTGAATGATGTCAACGAGGGAAAAAGGTGTGTGATCCATGGGGAACAGATACACGGGCTTCTCGTTAAAGTTGGTTTTTTGGGAGACCTGCACGTGAACAATTCTTTACTTAACATGTACACGAAGCTTGGATGCATGGACTGTGCAGAGATGTTGTTCAACAGTATGTCAAAAGTCAGTGTTGTTTCCTGGAATGTTATGATCGCGGGATATGCCAAGCAATGCCATTTGCAGCTGGCAATAGAGTGTATGGAGAAAATGCAGAGTTGTGGGGTTGAGCCTGATGAGGTCACTTGTGTCAATATGCTTACTGCCTGCTTGAGAAGTGGTGATGTTGAAAGTGGCCTTCAAATTTTCAATAGTATGTCTGCACCGAGTTTGGCCTCGTGGAACGCTATGCTATCGGGCTATTCTCAGAATGAATACCACAGGGAGGCGGTGATGCTTTTCAGAGAGATGCAGTTCAGAAGAGTGAGGCCTGATCGAACTACTTTTGCTATAATTCTCAGTTCTTGTGCTACCATGGGGCTATTAGAGGGTGGGAAGCAAATTCATGCTGCCTTAATGAAAGCTGAGCTTTCCACAGATTTGTATGTTACCAGTGGACTCATTGCTGTTTACTCGAAAAGTAGTAAAATAGAAGTGGCAAAAGCTATCTTCAACATGGCTCCCAAATATGATATAGTATGTTGGAACTCAGTCTTGGCAGGTTTATCCCTTAACTCAATGGATGCAGAAGGTTTTAATTTTTTCAGGCAGATGCTAGGTGAAGGGATGTTCCCAACTGAATTTTCTTATGCGAGCGTGCTCAATTGTTGCTCGTCTCTGTCATCTCTCCCACAAGGAAGGCAGATTCACGGTCTAATAGTGAAAGAAGGACATTCAAATAACGTTTATGTCGGAACTGCTCTTGTTGATATGTACAGCAAGTGCGGAGACGTGGATGGCGCCAGACGGTTCTTTGATATGATGCCATGTAAAGACTTAGTCACCTGGAATGAGATGATACATGGTTATGCCCAAAATGGGCGGGGAGAAGAAGCTGTTGGTCTATTCGGGGACATGATCAAAGCTAGTGTTGAACCGGATCATATAACCTTCGTTGCTGTGTTGACTGCGTGCAGTCATTCTGGATTAGTAGATACTGGTCTAGAGCTGTTCAAATCAATGCAGCAAGAATATGCTATAGAGGCGCTGAGTGATCACTACACTTGCATAATGGACACCTTGGGGCGTGCTGGCCGGTTTAATGAAGTCGAAGAAATCATAGAAAAGATGCCGTGTAAAGATGATCCTATTATTTGGGAGGTTTTGCTGAGCTCTTGCAGGGTTCATGCGAATGTGAACTTGGCAAGAAGGGCTGCAGATGAGCTTTTCCGGTTGAACTCCGGCAATTCTGCCCCTTATTCCCTCCTAGCCAATATGTATTCGTCGTTAGATAGATGGGATGATGTGAAAGACGTTCGAGACATAATGGGGAGACAGCATGTTTCTAAGGAACCAGGTTACAGCTGGGTCTGAAACAGGGATGTGGGAACGGCAATGCACAAGTGTCGAACATGTGATCAAGAAACTGTTGCTCCGGGAAGCAGGAGACAGAACGAGGTTTTGAACCACGAAAACGATCTCCAATGTCTGTATCTACGATCCATTGTATTGTATACTGAGATGCCTACATCTTTGGGCTATTGAAGGAAATGGCAGATATGCAGTGCCTCTGGACTCAAAATTTCGCCTGCATTTTTCATATTCTTGCGTGTTTGGCCATTTTATTTGAGTTGCAACTTGGTGTAGGTATTGCTTAATACTTAATTTGAATCTTCCGGTTTCCATGGAACCACGGAGCATGCAACTTCATGAATAAAAAATATTAAGACAACATGGAATCAAATGTGGAGAAAGAAACTGGTTAAATTAACCACCAAGAAACGTAGTAACAGACTCTCCTACAATCACTCCCTCCAAAATCAACAGCCTAACTACTTCGACTAGGTCAAAACAACAGAAATGAAGATTAGCCTAAACTAAGACGGATAGAACTGCGGTGTTGCTAATTCATTTGATGATCATCACGACGGAGTTGTTCCACCAAGTTGTGTGGAAGCAGAAAGTTCTCAGTTCTTGGATTCTAGAAGATTCTGGAAGTCTTGTTGATCTTTCTTCCCTGCCGAGTAGTCTTGGAGCGTCTGGAGTTTGGGGGAATGTTTGCCTTGTGGTTGGGTTGCACAAGGAGTAGTCGTAGGGATCATCATACTGCAAATTCCAAACAATTAAAGGTGGTAGAGCACAAACATCTGAGTAGAAAATTGAAATGAGGAATTAAACAAAGAGACAGGGAATCGCGCGTGATGCTATCCTTGAATGTAAGTAGAAAACCTTAACAAACGCGGTGTGTGTAAAACTACGGTATCAAGTATTGTGTAATTTGTATGTTCGAGTTAATTGTTTCAGGTATTGTAATTGTAGTTGGTTTCTGAGATGAACAATACATTTTTGTCGCATTGGTGGATGAAATAAATTTGTAAATATGAGTGTATTCACTGTATATAGGTAGTGTGATACGTAATTTTTAATTTTTTAGAAGCTAATTCACACAAAAGCCTCTAGTATGCCATATTACCAACTTGGAGACAAAAAAATTTAATTCGGAAAATATTTTAAAGGTCTGATATAACATGATATAACATGTTAACATTGATATTTTTGTAAAGATTGAGATAAATTTTAAAAAATGGTAAAAGAATCGGAATAGAAAGTATAAGTAACTATAGTTAAACTAAAGTGACTTAATTGAATCCCAATAATGTATACGCATCCAATATTTAGTTTCTCACTAATTGTCAGACTTATTTATTTAGTCTTCATTTTAGTTTTGATTGAACCGACAAATTAGTTAAAATAACAAAAGTTGCTTCTACAAAAGTATATTATCAAAGTGTGTTGAGAAAATTTGCATCAACAGTTCCGTGGGTCATAAGGGTCAGAAGTAGGTAGTGGCGGATGCAGGAAGAAATATTTGTAGAGGCTCCATTATTTCTACTGAAGATTTATTTTTCACCGATTTAATAATAGGTGTCCTTACGCATATTTCTAAAAAAATTCAACTTCTACATAAGTTTAAAAAAAAAAAAACTCTTTTCTTAGCTAATAATACAAAGTTAACATCATTTATAAATTTTAAATCATAGTAAATAAAAAATACTATAATTTCAAATTTCAGCTTTTTTTTTTCCTCATACAATTTGATTCCCTATTCATCCTCCAATCTTCGATTATTTAATCTTCGATGGCATTGGCTTAGCGGGGGCTCAAGATAAATTTATCTAATTTTAACAAATTTAGCTATAAAAAAGAAAAAGAATATAATAATTTTTGGGTGGGCTTAAGCCCCTCCATCCCCCACCTGTATCCGCCAATGGAAGTAGGAGAGAGTATGAGCGTAATCCAAACTATTTACTTCATAATTAATGTAATGCGATAAAAATACTAGTAATGTATAACATTAAACCGTAACAAGACTAGTAATGTATAAAATATTATATGTATACTACTAAACTGTAAAAAGATTTATGTATTGCACGGCGAAAAATACTAATAATGTATAATGCGATAAAAATTAAATATAAATCATATATATGATGAATACAAACAATTTTTTTTTTGTACTTTTTTGTCTTTTCTTGCACGATTCTCACTTAATTTGTATTTAGTTGAGTGAGAAGTACAACTAGAACTAGGGGTCAAGAACTATGAGCCCATGTCAACTAAAAACAAATAGGCATCTAGTTAGTTAATCTTTTAAAAAATTATTTACTTTTTACATGTATTAATTAATTCGCATCATCTTAATTAAAATTCAATATTAACTTATTTATATAGAAAAATGAAATAGTTGAGGGTCCAATTCGCAATAATTACCATTTTAATGTTGTAAGTTGTAACATTCCTTCTTTGGTTGGGCTATAACAAGCATTACAAAATAATTCATTTTGGTTTTGGGCCCAAATTAGTTTATTTTACGATGATACTCGAAATAGTAGTGCAGAAATCTGGTTTCCGAAAGCGCGGTTTGTGTTTTGAGTCGCCGATCCGAGTAAAATCGCTCTAGCCAGAATTTCGAGAAATGCTTAACCAGAGTTTTATCTTCTTCTTCTTCCACCGTGTTCCATAGAGCAAGCAGCTGCATGATCCTTGAGAGTGAGATGCCTACTCCGACGCGCCTCCACGAGCCACCACCCCCGCCGCCGTGTCTCTTGCCTTCCAACATTCCGTTATATTTCTTATCTTTGAAACGTCCCAACAGTTTCTTGCCCTATTCTGCTCAAACCGTCTCAACAATTGCGTTTAAGAGTAATGGGTTTCGATGTTTTTCTCATGCCCCCTTATCCAACCCAAATGGTATTCTCTACTCACTCTTCCTTTGAATGTTTTTCTCTCTCTCAATTGGAATTTCTTGTCTCTTCTGTCGTTTGAATTCGCAGTTCATAAATCCGAGGAGAAAACTGATTCTGCTAAACTAAAACAAAAAATTGAGGCCCTCCAAGTAAAGTTCGAGTCCTGTAAGCCTGGCCAGTTTCATCTCTTATATTGTCCTAAGGTATTCTACTCTCTCCTTTTCCCCCTGGCGGGATAAGTTATTGTGGTTTATTATGAATTATGATTATTCAATTTTTCTGATTTCCTTATAAGAAATGACTGACGAGTTTTGAAGACACTAAAAGAATTGATCTTTAGTGGGTTGATTAACCAGTCTAGCATTGTTGATCTGAAATGACTAATATTAGTTCTGTACCTTTTTAAGAAAGGGAAAAAATAAAACTAAAAGGATGTTTAGTTGCTCTTCTTGTGTTAGGTTTGCTTTTCACCATCCAAGAACTCTGCCCTGACTAGTTCACTGCCACTTATATGTTAATGCTGATAAATTCTTCTTTTCCATTAGTGCAAAGGGGGGCGATCGATGCAGAGGACTCTGTCATTTCACATAAGCCGGAGTTGGTAAGTCTCATTTTCAATTCATTTGCTAGCTCTGGTAGTTTAATATATATGTTTTGCTCATATCAAAAGTCAAAACAGGAGTTATGCAATATGGAGGTGTTTTGATCTACAATGTGGATGGGCAGGCCAGGTTCCGTGATATATGGTTTAGATTACTTCTCCTTAACCACTTCTTTTGAGCTTTGAAGTCGCACTCCCTTTTTTTCAGAGGGTAACTTTGGTTCCAGGTCTTTGCAGGAAACCATAAAGAAAATCCTCGTGTCAACATACATGGCGAAGTCAATTCTTCTCCAGGGGAAAGTCTAAGGCTTGAACCTTTGGGTGATGAGGTATCTCTAGTTCGCTATCCTTTCTTACTAGCAGGGTGTTGCTATCTGATAAATATGGAGATTAGGCTCGCCATTCCCTAATTAACACAAAGCCCGATTATTTTAATTCATTTAACTTTTACTATTATGCAGCTGCTCAAATACTTTGCTGAAAGGATGATATCAAAGGAAACACTGCAGAGAAATAATGTTATGCAAGTGGTTGGTGGTAAGGTAAGAAAACACTTTCAGCATTAACTCCTTCCATCACAGATTACTAAGTGAAACGTAGTATAAACTTTTGGGTCAAATTTCTCGATTGGTAATTGAATAACTGCATTTCTACTTACTTTTCTTGGTGATGGAAATTCTTATACCTTGTTCAACGACATTAATTAAAAATCTCAAGAGAATTTGACTGAGGTGTGGTGAGGATTATGCGCTAGGGAATGTAAGTTAGTTCTCTTAAATGCAGAAAATCATTGCTTTTCCTTATAGACGAAATGGAGAGCTTGTTGGCTGCAAATACAGGACTCTTGAGAAAAAGTTCTGGCAGGTATTCCCATGTAATTCCAAGGCGCTGATTTGTTACTCTCTAATGAATTCTAAATTGTTACTCATAATGCTTTTGTTTATCATTGCTGTGAACTTTCAGGGCAAAAATACAGAGAAAATGTTATATGGGATAGATGACATTGTAGATGGGGACGAGATCATTATTGTATGCACTCGATTACTTGCATTTCTCTGTTGTTACCTCATTATCACTACTTTGACTCTCAATTCTGTTCATAGGTTGAAGGTGAGATAGACAAACTGTCAGTCGAAGAAGCAGGTTATTTCAATTGCGTTAGTGTTCCTGGTGGTGCACCTCAGACAGTAAAACTCAATGGAATACCGCCACAAGAGAAGGTTAAGTAGTGAGCTTAGATAAGCTTTGATTTTATTTGGCTTTTCTCTTTACATAATATTTAATTTGTATCTTTTTGTTGTGAATTGTCATTACATCAGGACACTGGCTTTCAATACTTATGGAACTGCAAAGACTATCTTGAAAAGGTTGGAGATCTTCTGGAACAGCGAAAGTGACGATAATAATCTACTTAAATCTGCATGAACATGACCTCATGCGTCTCTTGATTTTTTCTTAGGCGTCCCGTATAATCCTTGCAACTGATGGTGATACACCTGGCCAAGCTTTAGCTGAAGAGCTTGCTCGTCGTCTTGGGAAAGAGAGGTTATATAGGGCTTAATCTTGTGTTCACCAAATGTTATTTTTACTTACTTTGTATGCGAAGTATCAAGCCATGGCAATTAAAAGAAGCTGATTTGTTCTTTTCTTGTGCTTATTGTTAGATGCTGGCGTGTACATTGGCCGAGGAAGGATGAGATGAGCTCATTCAAAGATGCAAACGAGGTTTGATCACTGGTGTTTGATACTCAATAATCCTCTTCTTTTGATGATTGAATGCACTTCTAAAAGAGTCTTTCTCTGTATTGAGAACAGGCAGAAATTAAGGTTTGATATTGTCTCGTCATGCAGGTTCTAAAGAGTTTGGGTGCAGATGCTCTAAGAGTTGCAATTGACAAAGCACAATTATACCAGACACAGAATTCAGATTAATTAGGTGTAGCTATTGTTGAACATATATAAGCTAGAGTTTGATTTAGTGAGGATGATTCGTTCCTTATTTGCTACACTTTGTAACGAAATTTAGCTTTCATGCAATACGAAGTTTGATATGAAGAACGAGTTTTATATTTGAGATAGTTGCATATATTTTTTAGTGACGACAATAGCATACATACGATGATTGATGAATTCAATTCATAGTATTGGACATACAAGTTTTACCTAATTTACATCTTAAACCCTATAACTAAACTAACCAGCATAAAACTTGCCTTGTCAGAAAATTCGCAGAAAACTAGCACTTCAAATTCAAAAATCAACGCAATGGAGAAGTTGTCAAGTTATAAAAAAGGAAACTTACCAAAACTAAATTTGGGCCGATTGAAGATATTTCTCAGAATATGGATGAGGGAAAGAGTGTTTGCTGCTTGAACCTCTCTCTTCTCTCACTTGCTAAGAATAGTGGTGAAATTCCAGCTGAAATCCTCAGCTAACTAGTTCGAATGGCTGTATGTCGTATGCGAACCTGCTTCCGCGCTAGGGTTAAGCTTTGAATTAAGCCTACTGATTCTCCCTCATTTGCAATTGCAGTTGCAGGTGTCGAATCAACATTGACCCAAACTTGCCAAATAAAGCAGCAACCAACAACAACAATCACAGTGGAGAGTTTGGGACTCGAACCTTTGTGTAGTGAGGTAGGTAATTGTGGAACAAGTCCTCCTCCAACCTTTTTTGCTTAATTGGAATCATCTAAATCTAATTATTCATTTATACTTTTCTTTTAGCTAATTGCATATTTTGCTGACCGCATGATCTCTGGAGAAACCCTGCGGAGAAATGTTGTTATGCAGAAGAGGACGGGAGATCAGGTGAATGGAGGAATCAATTTTTTTAGATCTTTTTTTTGGAGAATGCTGCAATTTGAAAATGTAAACAATTTGCCGTGACAGGAATGTCTTATCGGGCCTTCTTAGATAAGCTCATGTGAGGAATACTTGCTTAGGTTTTAATAATATCATTGGCATCATAACTAAGATCTTATTTCGGCTAGCTTGATATTGCTTTCACTTACCAAAGAAATGGAGAGCTTGTAGGCTGCAAGTATCGTTGTCTTACCAAAAGATTTTGGCAGGTATCTTTTATCATTGCTTCTTGCTTTATGCCTCATCTTACTTATTCCTCACTGAGTTAAAAACAAAATGCGGTGCATTTATTTTATTGTCTTGAATTACAATAGTGTAATGTAACTTTATGATGCTCTACAGGAGCCATATATTGAGAAAGTATTTTATGGACTGGATGATATAAAGGAAAATTATTGTAATCATGCACTCTAATCACTATTCTTCTGCTGGGTATATTCAGTTAAGGTAATAATATCAGGTTGAGGGTGAAATAGACAAGCTTGCTATGGAAGAAGCTGGTGTGTGTGTGTTCCGGACGGTGCGCCTCAGAAAGTCTCAAAGAAGGCTTTGCCCACACAAGAAAAGGTATTCTTTTCTGTCTTACTTTTGAAGATGGCAATTTTTGTTGCATCATCTTATTCCTCTGTTTTCTGTCTTTTGACATTTGAAACTCCACTTTCAAATATTTCTCTAGTCCCGGAAGCTTGCAATTGCCCAAATTTATGATCCAACTATATCTTCATTTAAAATTAAAGGTTTGTAAAATGAATAGATTTCAAACCCACTGACAACGAATTTAAAAAATAAATATGAAACTGAGACTGAGAGCCATGGGTTTGGAAACCTTTGAGGCCAGTAATCATGAATGGATGTGATGTGAATGTTATGAACTTCAAATTCACCTAAATCCTATTTTGATGCAAGCTTCGTCAAGACTAAAATATTTTGGGATATGTCCTCTGCACCAAAGTTGTGTGCTGTCATACGTATGCACTATTTTACCATTTCTTCTTGAAGGTCGGTTTTCCTAGTTTCTTAATACTTCATTTGTATCTTTGTGTTTTCATTACATCAGGACACTGGCTTCCAGTACTTGTGGAACTGCAGAGACTATTTTGAAAAGGTTGGAGATTTTCCGGAACAATGAAACTAACAATAATATATAGTCTACATAAATCTGCATGGACACGACTTCTTGATCTTTTTTCAGGTGTCTCGTATAATCCTGGCAACTGATGGTGATAAACCTGGCCAAGCTTTAGCTGAAGAGCTTGCTCGTCGGCTTGGAAAAGAAAGGTTATACAGCGCATAATCTTGTCTCATCAAAACTTAGTTTTTACTTGCTTTGTTAAAAGAGGCTGATTTGTTCTTTTCTTGTGCTTATTGTTATGTTAGGTGCTGGCATGTACATTGGCCGAGGAAGGGTGAGAACAGCTCATTCAAAGATGCAAACGAGGTTTGAATCTTAATCATTAGTGTTTGGAAGTCCTCAAATAGGTGCCAAGTTAAGGTTTGTTATTGTCTTGTTGTCCAGGTTCTAGTACATCTGGGTGCAAATGCTCTAAGAGTTACAATTGACAAAGCAGAGTTGTATCAGATACAGAATTTGGAGTAATGAGGTGTAGCTATTGATGAACATATATGCTAGAGATTGAATTTGTGTGGATGATTCATTGCTATTTTATTATATTTTGTATGGAAATTTACGACACTTGTGAATATGAACGTCTGACTTCAAGAACAAGTTTTAAAATTGGGGTTTCATGTACTAATTAATTCGACGTAATATACCTAGATGTAATAAAGTACAAAGCACACCAAAAGACATTGAACAATTCGTCTATATGCGGCCGGCCACAACTTTGTGGCCGGATCCGCCCCGGTTTGACCGGGTTTGATCCGGGTTTTAATTTTTTTTCTTAATTTTTTTTAATTTTAATATTAATTTCGAAACCAATGGCGGAGCCGTTTGTTGTTTGTCACCCTAAACCCTATTACTATTTGCCGCTCCTATTCTAAACTATGAGTCGAGCGAGGGGAGTCGAAGGCGAACCCGGAGCGAGCTCAAAGACAAAATTATCAAAAAATATTAAAATTGAGAATCATAAATAATTTTGAAATTGTGATCTATGATTAATAATCTTAGTTTGTGTTTACTTGTTAATAAATAATAAAATTTGTTAATGAAATTATTTTTATATTATAAAATAATCTTAATCAAACAAACAGGCACCAAAAACTTATTAATAGAGAGATTTGGGGATCGTTATAGGTGTAGAAAAAGATGCAGGAAACAAATGCCTTTTCTATTTGACTTGTAATGAAAGTTGAAGAACACAATGAATCAAATAGTGATGAATTTACACAAGGGAAATAAATCTTGAACACAGAAGTACATAAAAATCAATCAAATAAAGAATCTCGAAGAATAAAAATCCATGTAAGAAAATCGCCAAGTAAAAAAAAAAAAAATCCTCAAAAAATCAAAATCAGGTCTGCAGCAATCAAAAGGAAGCCTTCTTGATCTTGTATCTGTAGAACAACTTCTTCTTCTTCCCAGATGAGTTGTGGACAGTTATCACAATCTTCCCCGCTTCGTTGTTCTTGAAAGTTTTACGAACAGCTTCCTCCTCCGATCCCATCTTCTTACATTTATGCACAATCATTGTATACGAGTTCTCGTCTGCCGGCACGAATTCTTCCGTGTAATTCACCTCCCAACCAAGAACTGTCACATCCCAGATAAATGTTGTTCCAGCCTGCAAACATCACATCACTATTACTACTTCTTTTCTTATAAAGTTGTGCGAAACAAGTAATTTGAGTCATTAATTTGTAATACCTCTGGAGTTGGGATTTCAATGGTTTCAGTGCATCCAGCTTTGATTACAACTTCTGTCGCCTCACCATCAGCGTTTGAGAACTCGAAGTCATTCTCCCTCTTCATTCCACCATACTGGATTGGAATCTCTTGGATGGGAATGTACCTAATCAAAGAAAGACCTCGTTTTTTATTTATTAGATGAGAGGTCAGAGAGAGAAAGGAGACAGACCAATTTAAGTTTAGTTTTACTCACTTGAGCAGAGTTTCAGTGACCTTTGATGGGCGAGCAAAGACCAATTTGCTCCTAGTTCTTTGCGTCAAGAAAGGAGACAACAATGAATGGAAAGCATAGTACCAGAATGGAACATTGATGAAAATCTGCAACCAAAAAAACCAGCGTCAGACCAAATTCTAGTTCCTTGAAAAACGCATGTCTGAGAAAGAAAGCACTTACATTTTTGGCGACGAATTCAGGGTAGTTATCTTGAAGCATGGAAACGGCCTTGTTGACCGCGGCGCGCACGTCCTTCTTGGAGGCGCCGGGAGAATTCTTGAGATCATTGATCTGCAGCAGTGAGTTGATCCCCTTGGGCTTGAAATCGAGCTTCTCAACTCCCTTCTCCATGAGCTGCACTCTCCACCGCAAGAACTGCTCCCTCTTCTCCTCCGTGGCCACCGTCTTCTCGTAGATTTCCTCTTTCTCCAACACCCCGAAGATGTTGTAGCAGATGGGGTGTCCCTCGCGGTCCACGCCGCTCATGTATGCGGCGCCCTCCAGCTCGCCCTCGAACTCCTCTTCTAGAAGGGTGTCGATGTTGAACTCCTTCCGCCATTGGAGAGTCTTCTTCAGCATGTCCAAGGCTTCCTGAACCTTGAATTCGCGAGCCCTCAAGAATTTCAAGAGCACCACGTTCGTGCTCTCGTTGCCTTTGCTGGGCAGAAGTGGCACCCCCCAAATCGAGATGTCTTCATCAACGTCATTGCATTTCTCCACGGGCTTTTCCTCCTCCTCCACTTCACATTCTTCTTTCTTCTCTGTTTCTTTCTTTGCTTCTTTCTCGCACACTTGTGCCGTTTTGGGCGCCTCCTTCTTCTTGTGTATGGCGTTTCCGAGAATGGCTTCTTCGAGCTTGGTTTTGAGCTCGTTCAATGCCTTCTTCTCGTGCTCTTTCAGATCGGAGAGGCAATTGCTCTCTTCTCTGTATGAAGAGCTCTTCTCCACCATCTTAGGCTTGCTTTCATCCTTCTCACACTTCACTTCTTCAGCCTTCGCCACCTGCACCGTCTCAGCTTTGCATTCAACCTCAACAGTCATGCTATCTGATTACTTGGCTTACTTCAAATTTCAAATCACACACAATTAGTAAGAAATCAAACTGAAAATGACATAACAAAATGGATAATAATAACTAAAGAATAAAAAAAGCTCACTTTGTTGTTGTTGAGATTTGGTTGAGGGTTTAGGAGGAATAGAGATGATGAAAAATGAGGAGAGGTGCAACGGTTATTTATATTTCTTTGAAAGGCGAAATCGGAGGGCCCACAACGGTCATCTCTTTGTTGGCATCCCACGTTAGAGCCGTTAAGATTCCTAATTGTTTATTTTGAGGGGTTATAATTTGTGCTAGTCTGGACTCCAGCAAAAATTTGTTTGTCAGAATCAATTTCGGCCCCGCTGACTGAGATTAATGATTGATTTCGCCGCTTAATCTTTATGATTATCATCAAATATTATGAACTGTCCCACCGACTAAGGTGTCAAACGAATACGGAGTACTTACGTATCAGTTGATTTGGTCAATGGGAATAAATTAATGGTTTTTTTTGGTTGGTTGGACCAAATAGCACTTATAAGCTGTACATGAATAAATAATTTATTGGGCCTTACAGTAGAGTGAAGAGAGTGAGAACCTAGTTAGCTAGCTTGGGCTAGGTTTATGGGCCGAGGCTACAAATTGTCACTCCCAAATTTAGCTAACTACTCCCTCCTATCCATTTTATAACTCATTTTAGAGTTTTCAATTATTTTTCTTTTATATGGCGTTTCTATAATATTTTATCAAGTTTAACCCTATTTATTACTCTCTCATTAATAATACATTCGTTTACTCTTCTGCATCATACATGATCGCCTCTTCTCTCCTTCTTTATGATTGGACAACTTTCTATCATTAAATAAGGCCATTAGGGAGAAAAGAAGTTTTATTAATAATTGTGCAAAATTCTTTTTATGTGTGCCCCGCGATTCGTTGGTGTCCTTTTAGGGACACCTTTATTACTCATAATATTTTAAATAATATTCCCTCCGTTCCATTTATAATGTCCTACTTTCATCTTTTGTTTGTCCCACTCATAATGTCTCATACTTTTTTTGGCAAAAAAAACACACACACACACAAAAGTATGTGGATCTCATATGGACCACACCACCTTACACTCATCAATTTTGTTTCCTTAATCTCCGTGCCCAAAAGCAATGAGACATGATGAATGGGACGCAAGGAGTATATATTCTTCTTGAGGCACATTTACTTAGGTCCGGCCTAACGTTAGGCCGACCCAATTAATATATAAATAATGAGACCGGCAACAATAATAGGGGGCGGCAAACAACAAACGACTCTGCCTTCGGCTTCGATAATTAATACTCCATCCGTCCACGAAGATAATGCATCGTTTGACTCGGTGCGGGTTTTAATAAAATGTAGTTGACTTTATTTGTAGTGGAGGATGGATCCCACAAGAAAATATTGTTAAATGTAAAAGTAATGTTAGTGGAGAATGGGTGGTCCCACATAAAGTTATTGGAAAATGTAAAAGTAGTGTAAATAAATATTAAAGCAAAGGTAATAAAGTGAAATAGAGTGTAGGGTCATGTCCAAAAATAGGAGTGCATAATCTTTGTGGACGTCCCAAAATGGCAAAAAGTGCATTATCTTCGTGGACAGAGGGAGTATTAAAAAAGTAGGAAAAAAAGTCCCCCATACCCCCAAATTAACCAGCGTGAGCTCCTCGACGCCGCCTCTCTCCTCCGCTCCGCCTCCCTCCTCCTCGACGCCGCCTCCCTCCCACCATCAACCCGACCCCAATTCCCAGCTCCACCGCTCCTGTTGTTGCCCCGTCTCCGCCTATTCCGACACTGCATTGCGCCCCAAATCCCAGTCGCCCCAGCCGGCGGCCTACAAGATACGACGCGTTGATTCGCTGGAGAAGCCCGAAGCCCCAATGACATGTGAGTTTGTCGGCGGCGGCAGCTTCGGCGGCGGAGGTAGCGGCAGAGCGGAGGAGGGAGGTGGCGTCGAGGAGTTCTCACGCTGGTTTGGTTTGCTGGGGAGGGGGTATTTTTTTCTATTTTTTTAATATTTTATTTTATTAATATTATATTTTTATCTATTTAATATCATATTTTTTCCTCAAATAAAAAATATCACATTTTTTTTATTTTTAAAATGTTAATGCCATGTGATAATTTTGTATTATTATTTAAAAAAAAAATATTTGATGACATGGTAATTTATCCTTTTTTATTTTATTTTTTCGTGCCATGTGTATAATTTATGTGGCATTCCGGCATGCCAACTAGGCAATTTGGCCGAATTCCGGTAACCAGGACACAAACATTAAAGTTTTGAATACATTATATGGCAATTTGTAATTAAGCTTACGTTAGGACACGGACAATAAAAGGTCCATATGTTAGGACAATAAAGTGTAGTTTTCCCTTTACTTTATCACCCATTTTATTAAATTTGTGCCACTCCAAATCTTGCACACTTTTGAGGGACGGATGAAGTATTATATTTAATGCGGATAAGATCCTCTGTCCCATAATCTTCCATGTGCCACTACGAATTTCGATATTTTTAATAATATTTGTTATAATATAAAATTTTATTATATCAAAATACAACATGATGAACAATTATAACAAAAAATTAGAATTTTAAAAATTATATCGTAGTTTTGGAATAATCAACCAAAATAATTAATTTTTTTAATCAAAATATTCCAAAACTATAATATATAAGTTATTAAAATTCTAATTTTTTATTATAAATATTAATCATGATGTATTATGTAATAATAATATTTTAATTTATAATAAATATTATTAAAAATATCAAAATTCGGCACACGAAAGATTGTGGACAGAGGATCCCATCCGTATTTAATGATAATATAATTAATGATGAGTACAGTATACTATAAAAAAGATACTATCAAGGGGAATATTTAATGAAATAAGGAGACAAGACGAGGCAAAATAATAAATAAGTATAATTTATATTTTGTAACATTCATTGCTGGCGCAGAATAATTAATGATGAGTACAGTATACTTAGGGCTGGCATATCGTGCGGGTTGGGTCGTTATTGGGTTGACCCAATATCAACCCGACCCAATAAGGTCAAACCCG
>JAYJMF010000021.1:544537-560576 GCA_036873715.1 Salvia sclarea | reverse complement strand
AATCCGTCGCTAAGCCACACCATTAACGACGGAATACCGTCCGTCGTTAAATTCCGTCGTTAAAGCCGCGTTTTCTTATAGTGATATAATACAACTTATGACTATATATAATAAATATTAGTTATATTTAATTTTAATACATTCCACCAACTAATTAATTAAAACAACTAATGCGAATTGTCGTTGTTCTTCATTTTGAATATTCTTCGAAAATAAGTCCAAAAACATTTTATTCTTCATCTTTTGTGATCTTCTAAATTTCTACCATAATTCTCTTCTTTCTCATCTACTTCCATTGATGTCATCGACAATAATTATACACGAAAAAAAATCTAAACTTGTACATTATATATATTCCATCAAAACATAAAAATCCAAGATATGAACAACTAAAATACACACATCTCATAGACCAATGGAGAATATGTGACAATTCTAAAAAGACTTATGATTGTCAAATATTATGGTGCATACTTTTCTAATATAAAACATAAATCTTAAAACCCTTATTATTGTCAATGATCCACAAATAAAATAAAAGATGTGACATTAGAATGTAATAAAAGATTCAAATTTGTTCTCGTGGACTGTGATCGATGCTATTTTCCTTTTTCTCTTTAATTCCTACTTTAATTTAACGAGGATTCATATTGGCCATGCAAGGTAATGTTTAGGTGGCCGAGAAAAACCGATCGAAGATTTAGTACTTTATAGAAAAATAAAAGGTTCCCATGGTTTTCTCTCTTCACACGCTTTCGATTTGAAAATATCGATGATTATCTTTTACTCTTAAAAAAATTATAGTCAAACATAAATATGCATAGTGAATAAAAAGATTTTTGACGTGGTAAAGTAAATACTGCAACAAGCACTTCTCTTATTGGAACATAGCAAAAAAAATTGTGAACGCAAGATAAATTGTCAAATTAGTTGAGTTGAAATATCAGTTCATCTAGATCGTTACGACTATTATACATCGTGCATGAAAGAAAAACAAGAGCTTGTAATTTCCAGCAACATATCGATAAAAAATTTTGGTTCCCCTTATAAATAGAACGCAAATTGCAAGGTTCTGATACATAAACTCATCTTCTCGAATTCAAATCATCAATCATGAAAACTCCTTCCATCTCAACTCTCTCGTTCATACTTCTTCTCACCATCTCATGCTCATTGGTAGCTTCTGCCGATGACCGCGAAGACTTTCTCGAATGTCTCTCCCAAGAATTCAAGAACTACTCCTCGATTTCGAATGATGTTTACACTACAAACAACTCATCATACACTTCCGTCCTTCAATTCTCCATCCAAAACCTGAGATTCATGTCAGAATCAACTCCTACACCACAAGTGATCATAACCCCAGAGCACGAATCCCAGATCCCGCCTATCATCTACTGTGCCAAAGAAAATGATATGGAAATCAGAACTCGAAGTGGTGGGCATGACTTGGAGGGATTATCTTATGTCTCACAAGTCCCATTCGTGATCATTGATTTGATCAATCTGAGTGAAATAACGGTGGATGCCGAAGAGAAAAGTGCGTGGGTTGAAGCTGGTGCAACCATCGGTTCTCTATACTACAGGATTGCTGAGAAGAGTCGTGTTCTGGGATTCCCTGCTGGTGTTTGCCCAACTGTTGGTGTGGGTGGGCACTTTAGTGGGGGAGGATACGGCCCGATGCTCAGAAAATATGGTCTGGCTGCAGACAATGTCATCGATGCAAGAATAGTGGACGTGAATGGCAGAATTCTTGACAGAAGATCAATGGGAGAAGACCTGTTCTGGGCAATCAGGGGCGGCGGAGGTGCCAGCTTCGGTGTAATCGTGGCTTGGAAGGTACGATTGGTGGACGTGCCAGAAACGGTCACTGTTTTCTCAGTGCGCAGGACATGGGAACAAAATGCGACTCAACTCGTCCACCGCTGGCAAAGCGTGGCTCCAAACCTTGACAAAGATTTGTTCATCGGTGCCATCTTGCAAAGGGTGAATTCCAGCCAAGAGGGTAGGAACGCCACCATCCAAGCCAATTTCTGGTCACTTTTCCTTGGCGGAGTCGACAGATTACTCCCGATGTTGCAGCAAAGTTTCCCTGAGCTGGGTGTGGTAAGAGAAGACTGCATCCAAATGAGTTGGATCCAATCTGTCTTATACTTTTCCGAAGCCCCCGTCGTACCGGCTTCTCAGCAACGCCCACTGGAATTTCTGCTCAACAGAACTCAGCTCAGTCCAGTGAGCCAAAAAGTAAAATCAGATTACGTGCAGAAACCCATTCCTGAATTTGGGCTACAAGGTATTGAGAGACTATTATATGAACCAGAAATCCAGTCTATCGTCGTAATGGTCCCATATGGTGGAAGAATGTCTGAAATTTCAGAATCGGGCACCCCATTTCCACACAGGGCTGGCAACTTGTACAAAGTTGCTGGCATAGTGTATTGGCAGGGCAACCAAGGTGGAGAGTCGGATAGGTACATAAGTTGGAGCAGAAGGTATTACAGTTACATGGCTCCTTATGTTTCGACCTTTCCCAGATCTGCGTACCTCAACTACAGAGATCTTGACATCGGAGTCAATAACGTTGAAGGAGACACAAGTTATGCACAAGCCAGCATTTGGGGCATGAAATATTTCAACAATAACTTCGATCGCCTCGTTCGGATCAAAACTGTAGTTGATCCCCAGAATTTCTTCAAGAATGAACAGAGCGTTCCGCCATTGCATTCTGAGAAAGACGATTGAGATATATATTCTTCACACGCACTAGAATATACTTACTGTTTTTTATTTATTTATGAATAATGGATTCTGATAATCATTATTGTATTTGTACGGTTATTAATAAGCAGGAATGTATTTCTCTTTCCAAGTATCATGTTTGTTATAAATAAAATTAGCGTGTAATTCAATTCATCAACAATAATTTCATTTATCTGTTTATTTATTTATTATTTATATCTGCACATTAAAGGACATTGCTAGCTATATTTCGAAGAGGATTCCTTGTTTCTTTCTCTCATTTTATATACAAGCACTGAGATTGTGCGTTGCAACTTGCACGTGTTGGGTCCCGGGGTGATACTGAACTGGTGTATGGGGGAGGGGGAATCAGTTGCGGAGCGAGGCCCCTAAGAGTAGGGGGGCAAAATATACACGATAATAAAATAATATTTGAAAAAAAAAAAGAACTATACTCCATTCGTCCCGTTATGGGTGAATTGTACTCACTACAAGAAAACGCGGCTTTAACGACGGAATTTAACGACGGACTGTACTCCGTCGTTAATGGTGCGGCCTTAGCGACGGAATTTTTTTATCTAATTAGCGATGGAATTAGCGACGGATTAACGACGGAATTTCCATTTTTTTATTTTTTATTATTTAATAAAATATTCCGTCGTTAAATAATTAAATTATTTTTATTTTTATTTTTTCGTCGTTAAATCCATCGTTAATTCATTAATTCATAATTATTTTTCATTATTAAAACATTCCGTCGTTAATTCCGTCGTTAAAAATTTAAAATATTTTTTATTTTTATTTTTATGTCGTTAAATCCTTCGTTAATTAATTAATTTTTAATTATTAAAATATTCCGTCGTTAATTTCATCGTTAAGCTTGTTATCCCACATCGAAAAACTTGTGGATGTTTGGTTGAGTTTGTGCCTATAAATATTATAGTACCAATACTAGAAATAAAGAAAGAAATAATTAATTAATTAAATAAATAAATAAATAAAAAAAATAATATTATAATAATAAACTAATATAATAATAATAATTAATAATTAAATATATAATTTCTAAAATAAAAAATAAAAAATAATTTTCTTTTTTTTTTAATATCAATTTTTTTAACGATGGAATATTCCGTCGTTAAATCCGTCGTTAATATTTAACGACATAAATATTTCCTTCGTTACCTAGAAGACGACGGCTACGTCGACGACGGTGTCCTTTGCGTCGTTATGTCATTTTAGCGACGGAATCGACATTTATAACGACGGAAATTTCCGTCGTTAACGCCACGTTTTTTTGTAGTGAGAAATTCTCTAACATTAGATCGATACTTAATAAACAACAAATTTACCATGAAATATTACATGCAATCTAAATTAACTTTCTATGGATATGAATTAAGTTCCTAAAACTAGCTCTAGAAAAGTTCCTTAAACTATAAAAACTAAAATTGATTGTTAAAAAGTTACTACATAAATTTCAAGTGTTCAAGCGATCATCAAGCCTACCTTCGTACCTTCCACTGGCGCTATATCATTTTAGTAATATTTTTTCAGATTTTTTTTTTTTATTAACTCGTAAATGTACTTAATAAATCTTTTTATAATTTCGATAGATTTTTTTCGAACTTTATTAGAAAATATCCAAATTTAAACATAAAATAGGTTTCTGGATTTTAACTCAAATTAAATATTTCCATGCATGTAATTGCACGTTAGTCCTCCAGGCTTAAATCATAAAAATAACACAAATGAATTGGATATTTATTTACTATATATATATATATATAAAATAGAGGATCACATTCAAATATCCCCACATATTTCTTTTTCATGTTTTGGTGTTTCCAATTTTATGTATAACTAGGAAAAAAGGGATATTGAATTACAATGAAAGAAAAAAGGATAATGTATATATATATTTTATATAATAGGGAGGACGGAGGTTTGACTCCATAACTCATTCGTAGAAAGAAGTCGTATTGCTTGGATGTCCCCATGCAAAGAGACGATATTGGATATATTTAGGGGTCATTAAACTTTAGATCCGATCTTTAGTTTGTAAACTCCGTCTAACTGTAAGAAAACAAAAATAAATCCTCCGACTTTCTGAAAAGTTGCAAATTAATGGGCATGGCATACATTTTTTTGATTTTGCAAACGAGATTGCAAAAAGTTGCAAAAATGGCACGCGACAAAATTTCCAACGATCGAACTCATCTTATTGAGTGCCGAAAATTTTGTCTGATGACATATTTGCAACTTTTAAAGATTACGTTTCTAATTTCTTCATGTCATTTTTGCACCTTTATTACTAGAAAATAGGGATAACATGTTAATTATTAATCTATATATACATCTAAAAATATTTTTTCCTAATATAAGGCAGAGAAGAGAACAAGAAAAAAACAAAAGGAAAAAGATACAACTACTATAAATGATCAAATATTAATTTTCTTGCATACAATTCTTAAAAAAAATCAATTCATACGTACATAGTTAATCTCATATACTTGAATCTCCTATGTATATCACGAATTTCAGTCCATAAATCCCTCGAATACAAGGTTTTGTATATTTTATATATTCGACTGAATTTAGTTGATGCTTTGAAGTCCAACCATAAAACTAATTAAGATATGGTGGGTCTAAAAATTCGAAAAGACTATGATGAGAGTTCGATTCAAGAGAAAGAAAATAGAATATGATCAATTGCCCCACTTTGCATTCTTAGTAAGAAAAATGGTCCAAACAAATATATCTACGACAAAATCTTAGCATGAAGATTAAATAATGTGAACTTAGGTAAGCTATAACTTCAGTAATTAATTAACGCCAACTAATAGTTTTCAACGTAATGTTTTTTGTTTGGGTCCATTCATTCCATTTTGTAAGAAGTTAGATAGAGACACACAAAAAAGGGTACGATTTGAAAGTAGAATTATTTACATTATTAAGCTTTACATAATTATATAGTAAAATAAATATACTGGGGACCAATAGAGTGAATATATTTAGATACTAAACGTGTGACTTGGGTTTCGTGTATATATTGATTGAATGTCTATAATTCTAGAATGCGGATCCCACGGTTATAAATTCTCAATATATATTTACTTGTTAAATTTATACAATATCGAAGTAGGTACGTACTTGGATGTTGTTTACATAATTTAGTACAAAAAGATCGCATAATACATGCTTGGATCTTGTTCTACTTTTCTATTACTACAATTTATAATTATTATAGTGAACATCTAGTGTTAGGTTACGACTTACGAGGTGTCTCGTGATTCTCAAATTCCAAAGGTTTATAATAAGGAAATTGGATGTGGAGAGGAAACAAAAACGAGAATACTTCTTTTTCCAACTTCCAAATGCGTTCAATTTTTACCATTTACGAACGGGAAGTAATTTATGGTCCCAATTTTCATATTATTACTTTTGGACTGTAATAATATTCTCACATTATTTTGTGTGTACTTCGTCCATGTGATGTGATTATGTTATTCTTACAATTTGATGTAATTTTGTGTTTTCCGACTACTCAAATTTGAGAGTAAAAATATAATTTTCTTCCTATTTTACTTTCTTATAACCCTATACTAAGGTTATTTAACAACATGGGACATTTGAATCACCAAAATCAGAAAAACATTGAAATTAAACACGAGATTTGAGGAGCAAAAATGCTTTATAGCCCCTAACGGATTTCCAGTTTGACAAAATCACAACATGAATTTGGTTTTATATGTTTAAAAAAAATGCATACACATCACATCACATCAGTCATACAGATATATAGGCATCGTTTCATAAATGAGATCCATATATGAAATTATAGTAAATACTGTAAATAGGATTAGAGAATAAGTCCGTTATTCCCAGATAGTTCTTCCTCAAGTTGTTCATCTGGTTCAAACAACTTCATAAGGCGTGCTTGTTGATTCTCTCTTTTCTTTCGCTGCCATTTCTTGTATACCAAAACACATAGAAGAATAATTAAAAGGGCAAGGCATAGAACGAGGCTCATAATTATAATCGACTTTATCTTCGACTTTTTAGTCCCAATATTCACTTCTTCATCACTATAATCCGATGTCGACAAATGACTACTTGCCATACCTACATAGAAAAGAATATAACAACAATCTTAATCAATTGTGACAAAATTTTCAATCAGATTAAGGCAACATACTATACAAGGCTAATTAATTAAGTGGTGCATTATAAAATTGGGATTATGGAGGCCGAAACAAAGATGAAACACTTACAGACACTCAAGTTTTTATAGATTTAACTTTTTAATTAATTAGCTACATACAACTGCATGCAACTGATTGATGCTTTCGAGATAATTTGACCTAAAAAATATTAATGGGATTTAATTTAGAATCTTTTAGCAAAATCAAGTTTCACCCCTAAATAGTTTGGTTGATGTTTCAGCTGGACGTTATCCTCAAATTTTGATATAACATAAGATGTATAGATGAAATCCCCTGAAAAAAAACATATACTTCCCCCAAAAAACAAGTGCTATATAATTCAAATGAAACGTACGTAGTAAACTTATACATGACCAGAAACACAAAATAAGAAAAAAGAAAAGGTCAATGTACACTGCACAATGCACATCTCGCGGTTTGAAGACATGTAATTTGACTTACTAATTACATTTCAGATTTAGTAGCCAAAGATATCACATCTTTGGCTAAGATATCCAAACCCTCTGTCGATATACATATATTAAGTAAAATCAACGTTTGCATGTGATTTCTAAGAAAATTACTACATGAAACTGTATTAGAAACTCAAATTAATTATAGTACCGTAATATGAAGTATGGGATTAGATGTGATAAAATTTGATTGAGATTAATTTTACAATATAATAAATTAATATGATGTTTGTTAGTATGTATAAATAGTATTAATAATATGTAATCCGTTGTTTGGTGAGATGTATTAAAATTAAATAAAACTAAAACCTGTCATAATTAAGATTTGTCATACGTATACCACCTCTGCAGGAGGTATACGTATACCCACGAATCCGTATAACATTTTCGGGTCTTTGATTTATAAAGGGCCACGTATGTTGTACCAAACAAGATATTAGGGTTATATTATACACCCTAATCACTCCTACCAAATGAGACCTAATAGTATATATTGGAATTTGACACAAAAAGATTTATTAGAGAGAGAGAGAGAGAGAGAGAGAGAGTGCATACCTGGGATCAATCGAAAAGCTAATGAAACG
This sequence comes from Salvia sclarea, assembly GCA_036873715.1. NCBI lineage: Eukaryota > Viridiplantae > Streptophyta > Magnoliopsida > Lamiales > Lamiaceae > Salvia > Salvia sclarea. Next base: position 552,575 of record JAYJMF010000021.1, on the reverse strand, counting down.
AAGATAAATGGTAAGATGTCGAAGATGCTGAGACTTTTGATTTTCCTCATTTTTTGTTTGTTTCTTTCACTAATTTATGCTTCTTGTTCTTTTTTCACTTGTGCCAAAATTTGATTTTAGAGTAATTCACACAACCGCGTGCAATTTAAAGACGCGTGAGGAATGCTAGAAATCCACCTCTACGTAGAATTATAATAGTATGTTTTAAAAAAAATAAAGAATGTGCTAAATTCTTTTCTACTATATGTTTTTAGAGGAATTTCTTTTCTATTTTGCTACAAGGCAATCTTATACGAAAATGGGAAATATTTAAAGTATTCAAAAATAGATTAAATAAATTCTTTTGACCAAAACTTCTCAAAAATATGCTTTGTTACTTAATAAGACTTGCCAAAATACTTTTTAGCGATCCGTTTCCGATTTATGGACAATAATTATAAGATTGAATAAATACAAAAGGATTGCGAAATTTAATGTTATTTATAAAGGTCGCATTGAATAATTTATTAATTTGATTTCATCCCTCTATTTTATTTCTTGTCTATTTCCTTTGACCGTTTTCGTATTGGTATTATTGGCCTTGTAAAAATCTGAAAAGCTAATCTCTGATCTCCCCACTTGTACAAAAGTACAAAAGAGTAATCAATTTCTTTAATTTGTTTTGCTTATAAATAAGTCTTGATAATCTGAAATGTTTGTATAGATGTAAATAAAATCTCTTGATGTATTTCATACCTAAAACAAATTAAATATAGTTAGTATTTATTTTGAAGTTATATATAATAAGAAGACAGCCTTTTAAAGCCGGCCAACTTTCAACTCGTATGATGCTTGCTAATTAAATGATGAATTGATAATCTTAAAATTGATTTACAGATTATTCTCTGAATTTTTTGTTTTTATTATTTATATTGTTGTTGTCCTCTGAAACTATGGAATATTGCAAGTCGAATTTCTTGTAGTCGCAAATGAAGGACGATTTTATGAGTAATTAAACGACAGTAAATATAGAACTTTGCATCTTAGCAACGAAAATTCAGTCATTGTTCAATATTCAGATTTTGTTTTGGTTGATTGAATGGGGCCACCTAGAAATCAAAAGAAGTGAACAGAAGGTAAAGCAAAACTCTAAAGTGTAAACTGTCATTTTTGCAATTAATTAATTTTGTTTATGAGCATTGCATGTTGGTCAACCTTTTGCGCTCTATGTTAGTAGCACCATTTGATCTTATCTAAATCATCACTGGTTCGTTACAACTCAAGCCGTGAGTCTCAAGCCATGTTCCTTGTCTCATATTTTTGGGACAAGGTAGACGAAGATGTAGCATAATAAAAATTTCGAAGCCAAAGGGGATCAAAGATATTTTTGGCAAATGTATTATAGTACGAGGCGTTTGGTTTCCTTAATTAGCCCTGATTTCACATGCTTGATGTAAACACATTATTTTTAATTAAACTAGTACACTCACCCGCGCGATGCGCGGCGACCTTCAATACTAATTGATATTTTAAGTAAATAAATATGAATATTATATAAGATCATCACTCTTTGTGGACATCCAATTAAAATGACAAAAGTGAAACACTTTTCGTGGACGGAGGGAGTATTACATATTTCATAATAGTAATACACACATTTGAAACAATAGTATAATTATTTTCATCTTCTTCATATAAATAAATAATATTGTTCATCGCAACTTTATATATTCGTGAGTCGTGATATGGGAACGCGGAATTAGAACTTTTAATATCGTAAACACATACACATATTACTAACAATAATAATTTAGAAATTATGAAAAAAGTGATTGAAAACTCAATATATTTAATTGTTAAAAATAGAAAATATAATAAATCTGAAAGAAATTAAAGTTAAAGTTTAAATTTGAAAACTTGATATATTTAACTGTAAAAAATAATTGAGTTTGAATTTCTGTGACTTCTTTTATTTATCTTAAATCAATTCTTTATATATTATATATGTAATTAAAGTTTTTTTATGATCTTTATTCTTTAGTTTGATTAATATGAATATTTTATAATAAGCCAAATTAGAAGATTTTTGTGAAAATGAAGAATTAAAAAAAGGTGAAGAGAAAACGAAATAGTAAATTTCGTGGAATTAGGAAATTTTTGGGGAAAGATAATTAGGTAAGCTCCATATTTAAGATATACATTGCTTCATTTACATTTTAAAATATTATCTAAAAGTGTATTTATGATTTGGCAATGAAAATGGTGGAAGTTGGAATTGATGATACGGATAAATTCAACAAACGTGTGCTAAATGGATTTAGCATATTTGGACTTAACCGTTTTGTCATACTAGTACGCACACACGCGCGATGCGCGGCGATCATCAAACTAATTGATATTTTAAGTATATAAATTATTAGATATAAATTTAAGGTAATTGCAACAATATATAAATATTTTTATACACAGACATAAATAAGAAATTCGTTATATATATTATTCATTACAAAATTATATGAAAAGTGAACAAAAAATACTCTTTTTAAAATATTATTCTTAACATTATAGAGTTGTAGAATGAATTAATGTAATTTCCTACACCTTAATGGCTTAATTGCACTATTTTATAAAATTGATATCGATCTTATTTCTCATATAAAAAATCAAATAAAAAGATAGTTAAGGAAATAGGAGATTAGAGATGAAAATAGAAAAAAATATTTTATACTTTCAAATTGCTATAATTTTTCAATTTTAATTTTTTTTTATAATTTTTATATTGAATTTAATCTTGTTATAATCAAATGCATATTGAATATTCTTTATGATTTTTTAATGACTTTTAAAAAAATTAAAAATAGAGAAAGAAGAAAATAAGAAAGAGAAAGAGAGAGAAGATTTTTTTGTAGAGAAAATCGCGGGGGAAAAGATAGAAGAGAGAGAAAGAGTGGGAGGAAAAAAGAGAGAGAAATTGAGATTGTTGGAAGAAAGAGAAATTTTGACGGTAAAATGTGTCCGTTGCAATTCTTCTATTATATAATATAGATTACTTATTTAATTATATTTTATTTTTTTCTCTCATATTTTACTATTTTGCACTTCTCTCCTATTTTATTTAATATAAATACTCCTTAAATACTTATTCTACATTAATTAATTAGATACTTGTAATGGGATGGAGGGAGTATTAAATTTGTTATTAATGGAAGGAGTATTCGATTATAAACCTAACTCGAATAATTCGATTTGTAGTATTTAATTATTTCTCTGTAAATCAATGCACTTTTACAACTCACTGGCAGACATGTGTTTGGACTGTTTTGGTTATATATAATAGGAATAATATTATTCTTTTAAACATGTGAAATGACATTAAACTCGTGTAAAGCATAGAAAGGGGTGTCGGGGGATATAAAATTACCAATTAATTTTTGCACACAATATCAGATGACTTCTATTTATTGGGCCTGGATTGAATCAGCCTTTTCAGTTTATGGATTTGATTCATGAAGTCTTAGGTTTGCTACTAAGGCACAAAGATGACCTTAATCATGCATCTAGTTTCCTATACGAAATTCTAAATTACTCGTTCCTATAATTATACTCTCGAATTTTTTGTTGAAAAAATAAGGAAAATATCTCTCCTCAGTTTTGATGATACCAAAATATATATTTTACAAGGACTGATCTTCTTATTGATTCAAATTTTAAAATCAGTTTTATTCTAGTATAGTTTTCTAAAGCTGTGCTGAAGATTTGAAGATCCTTAAGATTGAAGAAACAGAAGTTTTCTTGTTGTTGACAAGAAACTGGTGGTCCGGATACTAACATCAACTAAGTCAGTTTTTACTTCTCAAAACTGTCGTCTATCAGCTTTTGGAAGAAACCAGTCAATTTTGTAGTCAAAATTGCTGCTTACATGGACAGCAGAAACTGAGTGTCAAATGTCAGTTTCATTCGAAGGAACCTTAAAACAGCATTCAAGAAGCCTTTAAGGTAGCGCTGACATTCCATTTGTCAAAGTTGATATAAAGTGAATGAAGACAAAATTGGAGATACACTCTGCCATGTGGAAAGGTGAAGCAGTTGACACAAGGACAACCGCATTAAATGCGAAGATTGCAGAAATCCTCTTCTCTCCCCTCGAGTCGCGCGGATTTCCTTTTTGATGCAAAAGGGCCTGCAATCGCCTCGCCTCCTCTGCAGAAGTACTTGAGCTGCTGCAAGCAAAGCGAAGAGAGAGAAGATCGATTGTGAGACGAATTCAAAATCCTCTCACAATGGAAAAAATCTGAGAAAACGATCTTGACTCCAACGGATCTATTCCGACCTTCTGCTATAAATAGGTTCACACCCTCTTCGATTCACCTACCGATTCTACGCATAAGCTGAAGCTCTTCCAAATTTACTAGCCAGCCTTCCAACTGCTACCAAGTTAGAATCGAAGAAGAAAACTCAATCCTACTTGTCAAAACCTCAGTTTACCTGAGTATTCCAATGTTGTCTTAGAATTTCCTAGGCAAATACTCATTTCATTCCCAAAGCCTAGAGGCTGTTGTAGAGAGGCTTTCTCTGTGACAGTTTGAGCATTTCGAACCAAACTTTTCAACCTGTTAGAAAAGAGTGTTTGAGTGTGTGTTCGAGACAGAGGTCTGAACACTTGGTTAATAGCACCTGTAAGCTATTTGTATTGGTGTCTCAGTACCTGCAAACTGAGAAGCGAAATCCAACCCAATGTGTTGATATCAGTGAGTGAAACTGATTCAAGGTTTACAGTGCACCCGAAAGCACTTGTGAGTGATAAGCTGTTTGATCAACAGCTCGTGGACGTAGGAGCAGTTTACTCCGAACGATGTAAAATTTTGTGTATCTTTATTTAAGCTTTCATTATTCATATCTGCACAAATCTTTATCTGAATACTGACGTCTAAAAACTGATCACTCTAAACCTGTTTCTACGTGACCACATAAAGGCTATAACTTAAATCGTTTTCCGCTGCCGAGTTAGTCTAACCGATCAACCTTTGGGTAATCAGTAAGATTCATAACTCCCCTATGTTTTTAATCTCAAGACTGATCCTTATTTGAAATTCTGACTGTCAACCAATTTTTCAGTCATAAGTTAAAAACTGACTAACAGTTTTAGTCAGCAGTCTTAGCCTCGCTTTCAAAACTGATATGTGCAAACACTACAAAAAAGCTCACCGGACACCGACAGACATTATTCCGTCGGTAATACCGACGGAAAGACGCCGACCGTAGGCGAGTCGGACAAATGCAATTTCCGGCGAATTTACCGACGTAAATATTATCGACAGACAAATTTCCGTCGGTAATAATATAATTTTTTATACAATTTTTGAAAAATAAAAATAAAAGATAATGTAAATGAAAAAGAAGAAGCCTAATCTAACTGATTCTCATTCTCACTCTCTCGTTCTCTCACAAAGCCGGTGCACCACCATCTTCTTTCTCCATCACTGCCGCCACTCGACAACCACCATCGGCCGTCGCCTTCGTCATCACCAACGCCGCCGTTAGAACTTCAACATCGGTCGTCGCCCGATCTCTCTCTCTTCTCACGGTAACACAGATATATAACCTTTCGTCTCTTTCTAATCTCTCCAATTTCTCATTAGATCCCCAAATCTCTTTCTCCGATTCAGCCGAGCGACAAGAGCTCGAATCCATTGCCGCTGACCGCCGCCAATCTGATGGAGATTACATCCGGTTTGTGTGTTTTCCCTCTGTTTTCAACTCCAATAGTTGTTGCTGTATTTTTGCCTTGTTGCCCTGATAAATGTAGAGATTTGTTTGTTATTAAACTGCTCCATTTTTCCCTAATCAAACTAAGATGGCTTGTTTGAGGATGATTTGGAGCTGCCATACTTTCTCTCGCATCATTAATTAAAACTTACTTTCATTAGTTTCACATAATTAATTAGCTAGGAATTTAGTAATTTTGCTTTCTTGGATATACCTATATAGCTAGCTGTTGTTTTCAATATTTGGCTTTGTTGTTTGTTAATTTTTGTTTGGTGCTGCTTGATCTATTCATTGATTTGTATAGTAGGTGTTTGATGCTACTGTTAATTTTTTTTTTTTTGATTTGTTTATTGTGACAAATGATTTGTATAGTAGGTGTTCGGTGCTATGCAAGCTCTATTGTTATTGCTAATAGAGCTTGTCTCTCTTTACTGATATTCTGTACATGCTACCTGATGCTTCACTTATGAGAAAATTTATGGGCATCGTTTGGTGATATATATTCTATACATACTTCATAATGCTTGTGGTTGTGGTCTATTTTGTTGAGCTCAAGATTTAGAACCATTTGCTGCTTCTTTACATGCTCTCATGATGCTATTTTGCCAAGGCTATCCATACAACTGTAAGTTTGTTGGGCAATTTAGCTTTACTTGGATGAATATACATAAACCAAATAAGTATACTCTGCAATTTTAATTCATTTAGATCATCACCAATCATGTAAATATCTAGCATTTGTTCTATCAGGAGGCATTGGAGAGAGGCATCGAGGCTTTAAAGGAGGCTACCAGTCATGTTTTGTTGCTTCTCTTTTTTGTATCAGCAAAGAATGAGGTTATATTCTTTCTCAGTCATGGACTTTTTGATGTATCAAAAATCTCACTCTAAGTGCAAGATTTGCGGTTCCTGTGTTTAGTTAACATTGAAAATATGTATTTGCAGGTCCTATTACTATAATTTTAGTGGATGATTAACAATTGTATGTAATCCATCTTTCTAATTCTATTACATGGACAGTTTGTATGTAGTATATATTTGAGAAATATTTATATAGCTCATTAATATCATTTGTATATATGTAGTTCACCGTTGGATTGTATGAGTGATTTAGGATTGATTATAAAAATGCTTGAATGTGCTAATAATATATTTTATCAAAATGGCTTTTTCTTTTTCAACATTATCGACGTAATTCTCCGGTAAATTTACCGACGGAAAATTCTGGTGAATTTTTAAGGCGATGTCGTCGGCCATTCCGTCGGTAATTTACCGACCACCGTAAAATCCCATCGGCAACTAATTACCGACGAGTGATTTACCGACAGATGGATTCCGCCGGTGATTCCGTCAGGTAATGGAAGCAAACCCATTACTGATGGAATTTTGATAATTTACCGACGGAATTTTACGTCGGTGTTTGGTCAGATTCTTGTAGTGAAAACTGATACATCAGTATCGACATTCTATCTTCAGTGTCGCGAAAATAGCCTTTTCCTGGTGTATTCTAAACCCTTTCCCCCCATACACTAGTTCAGAACCCTTCCAGGACCCAACAGTACTTTTAGAGGGTGTTTGGTTGTGCTTATAGCCTTCTTAAAATAGCTTATCAGTTGTTTAGGAGCTTATAAGTTGTTGCAAAGTACTTGGCAAAATAAGTTCCTCTATAGTTTATAAGCTTTGAAAATAAGCTTCAAGAGCTTATAAGCTCCCCAAAAAATAAGTTGCTCAACCCTAACTTATTTTTTAGGGAAAATTACAAATTGCAAATTGACCCATAACGTATTAAAATTTTTAATGTCCGTGTCCCGATGATCGGATTCTGGTCAACTTGTCTAGGTGGAACGTCGGAAAACCACATAAGCCGTACACGTGGCATTAATAATTAAAATAAAAAATGCGAATTGACACATGATATGAAAATAAAAAAACTAAAAAAATAATAAAATATCTAAAGTAAACAAATTTAAATTTCACTAATTTATTTAAACCCCCCCCCCCCAACCCCCCAACCCCACCACCCCACCCGCCACCCTCCACTTAGCAGCTCCCCGTCTCCTACCCTCCACCTCCACCTACACGCCGATTTCTACTCCTCTGCCTCCGCCTCTGCCGTGAACCACACGCTATTCCTCCTCCAATACGACGACCTCACCACCGAAATGGACGCCGCCAAGGAGATCCGCCGCAGCCTCATTAAAAGCTCCGCTGCCGCTCCGCCGACGCCAACGAGGCCGCCCCTGCCGCTCAATCTCGCTGCGCGAGGAGAGGGGGGGGGGGGGGGGGGGGGGGG
>JAYJMF010000021.1:481293-496863 GCA_036873715.1 Salvia sclarea | reverse complement strand
ATGGGTTTGAAAATTTTAGACGGGTATGGGTTTGGAAAACGCTTAATGGGTGGGTACCCGACCCATTGCCATTCCTAATTGTGCATAAGAAAGCATATCAAATTTCAAAATTCAATTTGGGCCATCTAGTAATCAAGATCAACGGACAATTTCAGTTAACTGACCTAAAATTATTTTTCGAGACTTAAAATCTTGATGGAGAGACAACAAATAAAATAAAATCTCGACGGAGTATACATTAGAAGGCATTTACATGTGGCATCAGATAATCTCCGGCAGATGTTGCGGGTTGAAAAATGATACGAGCACATTATTTATACATTAATGATAGTTTGGGTTAAATAAATATTTTTAATAATTTGAATATTTTTTATATAGTGAATATTGTTTAGGACTTAAATTAATGTCTACCCATTTATAATTATACCTGAATATATATGAATTTATAAATTAAAATTCGTACTATCAATGTTGTAAATAATTCTACTTGCTATAATAAAATAGAAGTGTTTTTTTTATTTTAATATCGGTCCAATAAATGGTTATTGAAAATGAGAGTATGGCTCGTATTTATGATTTCCTTGACTTTAAACTAAAAAATTCTCAATTTTCTAAATGGTTATTGTTTGACATCCTTATACAAAAAAACAGAAAAAGAGAGTAAATGGAAACTCCCAAAACTAACGGAGTAGGAGATTTCTCATTCTCAACTTACCCAAAACCAATTTATATCTATGTAGATGAAAAAAAAAATCATCAATGAATGAAATTTATTAAAGAAAGTATAACTCTTTCGCCATCTTCTATAAAGGTAAAAAGAAAACAAATGTTCACCTAAACTTACTATACATCCAAAATCAAACTATGTATGTTTATTCACATGAATGAATGGAATGAAGCCGAGAATCAATTAGGACTGATGCTTCTTCTTCCCAGCAAGAATGAGCTGAATCTGCAGCCTCCGGCTGAACGCCTCGTTGAAGAGGAACCGCGTCTGGAAGGCAGAGATGATCGGGAGCCAGGCGAGCACTGAGAGGGGTGCGATGAGGATCACGCCCATCCCATAGTCATAGGCCCGGGCAAACACCCTCACGAAGTGCCACAAACCGGTGTCCTCGATCTTAGGCCTCGCTATCTGTGCCACCTATGGATCAAACACTCATTTAAGCAAATAGTTGAAGACACAACACATCTATATACAATGCCAGACAAAAGTCATCAGTATCCTTGATACGAGTTTAAACTATCTATGCCACCTGCGGATCAAACACTCATTTAAGCAAATAGTTGAGAACACAAACTCATCTATACAATGCTAGACAAAAGTGATCAGTATCCTTGATACGAGTTTAAACTATCTGTGCCACTAATCAAACAATCATTTAAGCAAATAGTTGAGAACATAACACATCTATATGCAATGCAAGGGAAAAGTGAACAGTATCCTTGATACGAGTTTAAACTATCTGTGCCATTGATCAAACAATCATTTAAGCAAATAGTTGAGAACACAACTCATCTATATGCAATGCTAGACAAAAGTGATCAGTATCCTTGATACGAGTTTAAACTATCTGTGCCACTGATCAAACAATCATTTAAGCGAATAGTTGAGAACATAACACATCTATATGCAATGCCAGGGAAAAGTGAACAGTATCCTTGATACGAGTTTAAACTATATATCATGGTCTCGACTCTCACCAGTATCATGCCCCAGCCGGTTGGGAGGAAGGCCAGGCAACAGACTATGAGATCCCTCATGGAGAGATGGCAAATGAGGGAGAGAGTCACGATTGTCGCCACGACTCCCATGAAAATGAAGGCCTTGAATAGCCGGAACGCCAGGTGGTGATCGGCACTGAGGTACTTCCTCCCCACATTGATGATCTGCACGGTTTGATCGAGGCGTGTTACGAATTAAAGCACGAAACAATCATGAATCCAAGGAAATACATCTGATGGTGCTGCCAAGTCAGAGGATTTTTCATTGCAAATATGATTTACATAAGAAGAGTCCAAAGTTTGCTGGCCAATAACTTGATTGTTCGGAGCCTGATGGTCAATCTACCGTTGGAAAGATCTTGAAGTTCGCTTTCTAAATGAGACATGAATGATGAATCAATATTCCAACCAAAAAAAGTTCAAATTTTCATGAAAGTGACCTTCAACTCATTTTCCAACCAGTTCTGAACTTAACAATACAAATACTAATAGATTGTTATCCTAAATAATAACTTTCCAACAATAGCTTTGAATAGCTAACCAGACTCCAAACAATCAAGTTCAGTCCAAATTTCATATATTTTCAAGTTTATGTATCTTTTGACCAAAATTTTAGATTTGTTTAAAAAGCATAGTTTATGTAGTTACAAACACATAGACAACCCTAACCAGTCCTAATCAAGATTATGCCAAAATTGACTAAAACACCCTTACTTCCAAACCAAATCGGCCCGTTAGCATGGCCGAACTTTCAGTACTTTCAGACTCCATAACTCAACAACACGAACATTGCAAAGAGAGAGAGAGAGATTACCTTGAGTAGAAGAAACATAACAACAAACACAATCCAAGAGAGCACATAGACAACAAAGTTCTTGTTATCCCCAGATATATCAAGGTGATACACCAATCCATACTGGTAGAGGAAGAATCTGATGGAGAGAGCAAACTCAATAACTCGAGAAGTAATCCCACAATGCATCAAATGCGACTGCTCCTCGATCCACCACGACTGCCAGCTCTTATCCTGCGGGATCCCAATCCCCCCCTTCTGCTTGATCCACTTGTTCCAGTCCTTCCAGTCATCCACGATCTTGCCCCAGTCGAACCCTGAGACAGCGTTTACTTTGCATGATAAGATGGATTGATAAAAATAATCCAAGCTAATCTATTGTTTACTTTGATGGATAGATGATGGATCGCTCAATTTTGAACTAGTTTTACAATCTTATCCTTCAAATAGCCAATCCTACATTTTATCAAGAGACAAAAACTAAACTAGCCGCTTTGGATAGTAAAAAAATGATTCTAACCACAAAGATAAAAAAAAAAAACAATGATTCTAACCATTCTTTCCCAAATTGAATTTCGCGTCATAGTGAAAATTAGGGGTATAAGTGTCTTTTTCCATGGTTAGATTCATTTTTTTTACTATCCAAAATGGTTATTTAGGGGTATTGTCACTGTTTTTTTAATCAGTGTGACTTATCACTCAAAGTAAAACGCTACCTGAGGGGTTGAAGAGGAATGGCGCGAAGAGCCACGTGAGCGACATGAACCAGATGGCGTACGTGATGAGCGCGTACGCCATGGTGCCCGTGTACGACCTCCTGAAGAGGTCGTACACGATGAGGAGGAGAAGGAGCTCGAACCCCTTGACGAAGTGGCTCCTGGAGTAGAGGCGGTAGTTCTCCGTGAAGCTCGAGTGGAAGACGACGACCTTGCGCCCCGTGGGGCGGTACTTGGCCCCCCCGTGGAGGATGGTGCGGCCGTAGTAGTGCGCCTTGGTGCCGTAGGAGAAGGTGAAGAAGACGGAGGCGAGCTGGAGCTGCATAAGCACGAAGTCCTTGAGCGCGTTGAGGAAGCCGCGCTCGAGGCCTAGCTCGATCACCATGGGGAGCCCGGTGAGGAGGCCGAGCTGGATGAACGACTGGGAGGCGAGGGCCGTCTCGAGGGACTTGATGTTCTTCACCTTCGCCTCGAGGAGGAGGGCGCGTTGGAGGCCGCTTAGGACCAGGTAGAGCTGCCCGTAGAGGAACACGTACACTCCGATCACGGAGATCTGCAACGTGTTCGTGTGTAAGGGTTATTATTCACTTATGGCCTGACCTTTTTTGCCTGCCATTGTAAATTTTGTAGCTTGGCCTTCTAAAAATAGGCATATATAGTTCAAAAATTGACCGGGGGCGGAGACAGGAATATTATTCTAAAAAAATAAAATTATAGTGTGAAAATGATCACAAATTTTTTGCCAGGGGGTGCTTGGGCTCCCCCTAGGCTCTGCGCCACTGGTTATTACAAATATCTATAATCTGATTAGGTAATAGCATCGAGTGAGACGTGACATGGACTAGCAAAAGCTGATACTTGGTTATATTTGCCTATTTTGAAAGGTCGGGCTATAATAGTCACTTATAGCATGACCTTTTGTCTGCATTGTAAATTTGTAGCCTGGCTTTCTAAAATAGGCGTATATAGTCCAATTATTGCTCCGATGTTACAAATATATAAATCTGATATGTAATGGCATCGAGCGAGACGTGGCATGGACTAGTAGAAGCTGACTTGACTGTTAATTTTGTCCGTATGAGATTTGTTATTGAAATTATAGGTTTCGATCTGAACTCTTTCCGCCGTTGCCCAGAGGCTTTTCTTGTTTTTTCTTTAATTCTTTAGACATAAATAATTTTTTTCTTAAAGGACGGCTTATGTTAGTCCATGTCATGTTTCATTGAATATCATTATATAATTGGACTACATTTATAACAACGGAGCAATTATTGGGCTATATCTGCATGATCCCTATTATTTTTTTTTAAAGGGAGGCTTTTGATAGTCCATGTCACGTTCCATTCAACGTCATTACATGATCAGATTATATTTAAAACAACAACGCAATTATTGGGCTATATCTACATAGACCCTAAGCCCTAAATTTTAATTATAAGTGTTGTTTTCTTTAAAAGACAGCTTCTGAAACTCCATGTCACGTTTCATTCGACACCGTTACATAATCAGATTATATTTAAAAGTGTTGAGAGATTACCAAGCTGTTGAAATAGAAGCCAACAGTTGTGAAGTAGACAGAAAGCATGCGAAAGAAGTCGAAGCGTCGCCCGAGGCGGTATATGTCGCGGCTGAGAGTTTGCTCACTGTTCCCATTAGCCACTTTGGCTTCAAACTTCGAGATCTGGTTGAGCCCGACGTCGCGGCCCTTGCCAACTTGCATGTATTCGTGATACGTAACGTGCCCTCGACGTAGCGTGGTGTTGAATCCTGCATGTTCAGAGATACTCTTCATGGAGCGTTTACTTTGAGTGATATGATTATAGAAAAAAAAAAAAAGAATTCGAATTAATCCATTGTTGACTTTGACCAGAGTGATGATGGATTGACCGGGTTTGAACTTGTTTGACCATTTTATCCTTTAAGCAGATTTACCTGCAAACACATCTTCACTTAGATTTATGGTCTTTGAAGCCTTGCTTATGCCACCTCTAGTCAAGTGAAAGATCCTGTCGAATAAATCTGGATGTCCGTAATGGAATCTTACTCTGCATCGGGAATACAACATTGTGAATCTTTGCATAAGATGAGATAATAAAACTGGGGGAATTGGCTGTAAAATTATAAACTATAGGTGAATTCAAGTTTTTCTCATGAACTATATAAAGTTAATGGCTAAATACATATTTTTGGAATTTTCCGTGATTGAAATTCCGGCCAAATTAAAGCTAATGCGACATCAAACTCTTTTGACGTGGCATTACTATCTAGACGTACAAAACGATATAATTTTGTGAGAGGAAGTATGTATGATGTCGTTTACGTCTTCTCACCCTACATATAATTAAAATAATATTTTTGCAGTTTTCGTTTCTTTTTAGGGAAAAGACGTAAACGTTTAGCGTATATACTTCATCTCACAGAACCTCATCATTTTATAGGTCGGAAAGTAATGCATCGTTAGCTTTAATTTGACCAGATTTTCATATGTGGAAATTCCAAAAATAATAAAATTGGATGTATTCACCCACCAACTTTATAATTTATGGAAAAATAAAAAAGCAATTCACTTATAATTTATGGTTTTACAGTCAATTTCCCCTATAAAATTGAATTACCTGAGGGGATTTGCTAGAAGTCTTTGACCAATTGTCACAAAGCTCGTCTCTTGATATGACATGAACCATCCCAAAGAAGAAACACTATACAAAAATGAAATTGGGATAAATATAGCTTCCCAATCATATTCTTCTACTATGATCCATTTATTGAGAAATATTTAGATATCAAATCTCCATTCCATGCTTTTGTTTGCCACAGGAATTGAATCTTTGCCGGTTAATATGATTCTTTTTAGGTTTAATTGCTTGTAAATACACGAACCTTCCCGTAAATATGTGTTCCCTCATGCCAATAATAGTTGGAGGGCTCCTTCTTTGAGGTCTTAGAAATTCTTGCAATAGATTCCTCATCTTGAGAGCTTCCTCAAGATAATTATCCTACCAAAACAACCTCATCACAATGCTATCTATTATAGAGTAACATTTGCCTCATAAAAGAGAAGAAGAAGAAGAAGAAGAAGAAGAAAGCTTACTTGGTTCATATCAATCGCTTGAAGAGCTTCGCCACGTGTGAAGATTATAGCATGATTTTGATTCTCCGGCTTCCCTTCTCCGATGTTTGGAGGCCCCGGGAGCTTTATCCGGTAGATTTCCTGGTCAAAGCCGTTAACGGCTTTGACAAGGATCGAGGAATAGACTTTGGGAGGCCCATCCGGCTCGAAATTCTCCTTCTCCTCGACATAAGCAACGCGTAGGGAGGGATACCTACAAAGCATTTTCGTGCCAGTTAATTCATTTCCAGAGCATTCATTGCTGAAGCCACCAGCTATCAGTTATAAGGCCTTTTAAGGGGATGAGGGAGATTTCCCGAGATTTGTGTTTACCTTATCATCAACTCAAGTATGTCTTGAGCCTGAGGGTCGCCGGTGGATTTTTGGGCTCCAAACATTTGACACGAAACAACGTGTGTGAATTTCACGTCGACCAATGCATCGAGCTGTGCTGACAACGTGTCGTTTGCCCTATCGATCGCTTGGTAGTTTTGGAGAATGTCTAGACATCATACCCCACAATGTGAATTAGTACATAGATTTTCTACATCTTGAAAAGTATGAAATGAATTAAGTCAAAGAAAACAAACAAACCATCATCCTCAGCCATGTCAAGGAAGGCTTGCAACTTCAGTGCTTTCCGGTAATACATCATTCCTCGAACTGTAAGAAAACGAACGTTAATACTCCCTCCGTCCCACACACTTATGCACATTTTGCCATTTTTAGTATGTTCCCACAAATTTATAGACTTTCCATTTTGGGAAATGTCCCTATACCATATATTTTGACATTTATACCCTTTTCTGGGACCCATTCTGCACTAAAATTAAAGTCAGCTACATTTTATCAGAACTCACCGGTCCTACTCAGAGTCTGGCCTCGATACGAGGCCCAGTCTCTTAGCTCTTCCTCGTTCACACTCTCACTCGCGTCGTCTGCATTTTCGCCTCCTTGTCGCTCGAGAAAATTCTCCCATTCATCTAGAGTGAGCACAAAAAAGCAAAAATTAGATAAGAGAGCTATTTCTACTTCATTTCTTCTTCCCCAAAAGCCACAAAAACAGCTCTGTTTCCTCTAATCAACCTGGAAATATCCTCTGCATATAAAAGCTAATCGAAACCCCTTTTTTGCTGGAGTGAAGCTCTCTCTTCGAGAACTTCACTTGCTCCATAAAATGCGGCGTCAAGACGCTGCAAAGAAACGATCAAAAACAGTTTTCGTAAGCAAAAACGGATTGAATGTCAAGAAAAACGGAAAAAGTATAGCGTGAAAAATCACCAAAACGACAACATATTCCGAACTTTTGGAGCTTTAGGCATGTTCATAAATAGAGAAGTAGCGAAGAACGATATTCGCCTCCTCGCTTCCAAGTTTGATGGTATATACATCGCGGTATCTTTCACAGTAAGCAGCAGACGAAAGCGCTTAACCTGTCAAGCATCCGTCTCCGTTGCTTAGATGAATTTACCGTAACAAAAATGGCATGTTTGGTTAAAATTAGGCGAAGTTACCTTCGCCATTAGAGGGACAGAATCTGGCAAAGGGAAGTGAATGGAGTGCGATGAAGCAAACAATTCCGGCTCAAGATTGTCGAAGAATTCAGCCTCGTCTCGCTCTTGTAGCTGCTCTTGTTCGAGCAAATCCATCGTTCTTATGCACAGAGAGCAAAAGCAACATTTTAGTGAATGTGTTTTTTTTTTCGATTTTTTGGAGTGGGGTTTTGGTTTAGATTTTAGAAACCTTGAGCCGTTTACGAGCATATCGTTTGTCACGAGCTCGAGCATGTCTTGGAGCGTCTTCACGACTCTATAGTGATGGTTTTCCTCGCCTTCGACCTAAATTGAAGTGGTAAAATCAGTTAAGGTACACAAAATGAAGGAAAGTCGAGACTCGAGAGGTGTATAGAGCTCACAAGTAGGTTGATCAAGTCGATGCAGAGAGCAAGCAAACTCGGGAGCTCACTCATTTTGAGATCCTCGAGAAGTGATGCTTTACGTTCCTCGATTTCATCAATCACGCCAAATATGACTCTAGAAGGCATATCAAGTGAGTGATTGTGAAGTGTGCAGATGAAACATATAGTTTTGGACATGATTGTCTTGATTTGATCGAGAAATCATAGCATACCGTCTCTCCACGTCGCCCACCACGAGGATATCGAAGATCTCTTTGAGCGATTCGTAACATTCAACAACAACCATGTACATATACTTGTCCCTCTTGATCTTCTTCAAGAGACCGTCGTAGGTTCCCACGAAATCCCTAGCGATGCTCAGAGCTGTCGAGAACTGCAAACGAAGATAACGAGCCAACTTCAAACTCACTTCAAACTCATATCAAATCAAGAAAAGGAGTTCGACTTCAAATCAAACCGACACGTTACCTTATTTGCTAAGAGAAAGACCGGCCACCGGACTTTATGAGTAACCAATTCCTGTGAAAGAGGTATTTTCATCAAATCCATCTCCCTGCATCCAATGACACAAGACGTTATTAGTCATTACTCATTTATCATTTACCAAAATAAGCAAAAATTGAAAATTATAAACAAAAAAACGAAAGAAAAGACCTGGTGAGCCATATTCAACCTGTTACTAATCAGGTCCTCGTCTCGAAAGCTACTAATGATTTGGTTCCACACGAGAGCAAACTTCAAAACTCCGCCCTTTTTCTTCTCCAAGGCCTAAAACCAAGCCGATTAGATAGCAGCATTCGACTAGAAATTTTCCATACATTTATATAGAAAAAAAACAGAGTAAAACAGAGAAAAACAGAGGAAAACAGAGGAAATTACCTTAAGAAACCCCGGCTGGCAAAGCCACATTCGGATGCCGTCTTTACTGTCTTTAGGCGGTGGCGGTATGAGCCAATCGTTGAACGCCAAGTGCAACGTGTCGAACTTGCTCCGCAGCATTCCCTGCGTTCGAATCTGTTTGAAAGCAAAACGCCTCGGAATATTAGCACCACGCAAAACAGAGGAAAACAGAGTAGCGAAAGAGATCGACTCACTTCACCGAGATGGTGTAGAATTCCGTAAACTCCACCAAAGACAGAGCAGTAAACAGAATACCATATCTGTATATCCATGAAATACACCTGCATTTGGTCGTATTCGTATAAAAAAAGATCAGAATCGAGCTGTGTACTAGAATTCATCTCGACGTATTCCAAGACACACTCACGAGGATGATAGGAGACCAGATCGCTGCAATGGCGCCCGCGTTGCTCTTCACTAAATACCACAAAAAGTTCAAGAAAAAAAAAGTATCAAGACAATATATGTGAAGTCGAAATTATCGTGCTGCTAACGTTCTTGAATAGCATCGCGTGTTTCACCTATAGGAAAAAGCTCGTGCCAGTCGTAGTTTTTAACCCCGATGCTCATTATCTGCCTCGTTGGCTTCATGAGCGGCTTTATCTGCACATGGCATAAATCAACCATATAGCACGGAATATTAAAAATATAATTTATTAACACGAAGAGGAAGAAAACCTCGAACGTGTAGCTGAATGTGAACTTGCTCAGTAGCAACAACACCCAAAAAAAGGTGTACCTAAAGCAACATCAAGTAAACATGTAACAAATCATAACCAAAACAAAAAGACACACATTAAACGAAACGAGTTAGAGAAGAGTTTCGAGAGAGTACTTGAACACGGATACTTGACTCTCTTGCATCCCTCTCCCGATGTACAATCTAGGCTACAATAGGCCGATAAATTCAAAAATGTCACGAAAATGGCTACAATAGGCCGATGAATTCAAACGGAGAAGCTTACCTGCGCGAGCCAAGAGAAAATGGTGCATATTCGAGTGTTTGAGGTCTCGATATATTTCCCCACCGCAGGCACGAGGAAGAGGACCATGTTGACTCCGTTCGTGACCAAGTAGAATGCAACGGCTACCATGTACGAAGAATAGCACCAATCTCCGAGCCAGCTCCCCTCTTGAGACGAATAGCACGTGTATTTTCTCCTAGAAGTCGAGTAGTATATAGGGAGAATGATTGTCCATATCATCGCCCCGACTATCTTTATCAGATTCTTGCGGTGGTGGTTGTGATCCATCGTGCAACGAGCCTTCCACGTGAACACAACGTCGAGGATGGCTGCAAAATGCAAATCACTCTTTTTAGACACAATGCTTCTTTTCGACAAAATGTGAAAATGGGAACATACCTTGTACGAATTTGAGGACCGCCGATGTGATGAAGATGCTCATGACATCCTCGAGCACGGATGCTTCGAAGAATTGTAGAGGAGATTCGAGATCATGAGAAGCCACTATTATCATTGCCTAAGAAAAAAAGTTATGTAGATTTATTTTTCGAGAAATCAATAGTATAAGATGTTTGTTGCTCAAAAAATTACCTGAAGGGATAAAATGAGGAAGCTCCACATTCGATCAAAGCTTCGAAAAATCTGCCAAAATGAGCGAATTTCGACAAAATTTGTCTTCCCTAACCACTGTGGCTCCTTCTCTTCCTCTGCCGGTTGCTGAGGATTTTCAACAACATAAGAGATTTGTCGAATAAACACGATATTTAACATAGAAGTCGGCTTACTCCCATCTCCTCGTCTTCGTTGCTGTTGATTTTCTCTTCCTCGGGAGTCTTGTCTGGTGTTCGCGGCTTCTTCTTCTTCTTCTTTCGTTTACTCGAAGGGTTCGTGTAGAAGAAATCGTGATCCAAACGCATCGGCCATCCTATCTCGAAGCAATCCAGAGACCTAAAACTCAATCTTTCATCAAGAAAACTTCTACAAGATGGTGAAAGTAAGTAATTTCCATCAAACTTCATATCTTTTACCAGAAAAACTCGTTTAAGTCGTCGTAGTTCCTCCACGTTGAGTGATCAGTCGTCCCGTTTCTGTTTTTCATAGCTTCCTTCAGTATACATTGGTGCGAAATTAGAAAAGTACGCGACAAAAAGAGGATGCACGAACGAGCCAGTCGAGGAGGATGCATCATACCTCCCAAATAACCTTGTAGATAGGCGAGACGACGTTTCTTAGGAAAGACTCGTGCAATCCCCCGTATGCGGGCTTGACTACTTCTCCCGTTTCCAGGCTCACTGCACCTGTCAACATGCCGTGCAGCTCACTCGCCATCTGCAAGAGGATTTTGCAGAAACGACGAAAATTTTGGGACTAAATTAGCTTCATTACTCAAAATAATCAGATGATTTTCCACAACATATCACAGATCGATGAATGGTGGCCTAATTGAGCAGTGAAAACTGTAAAAGCATCAGAAAATGGCAGCAACGGGCGATGAACTTACATGGTGAAAGACGTAACAGAGGCATTCCGGCATAAACCTCACGTTCGCCGCCTCTCCCCAAATTAAGCAATAGAGTGCAACGTAGAGAAGTTTGTATTGCAACGCCTCCTGTTTCAAATACGGCAACCTGAATAAGGAAACGTCGTAAAAACTTGCGTTACAAATAGTGGGAAAACGGAGAAAAGAAGCCGATGAAGAGAAAATATCGAGTAAAATCCTCACCTAATGTTGCTTTTCCGGTTAAGAAACTTGCACCACTCGGTATAGTTCTTGAAGAATTTCTTCATCAGCTCGTCGATAGCTCCGTCTCCTAACTAGTAGTCGAAAATGAAGTCATTTTTTTCACAGAACAAAAAAACAGAACAAAAAATGAAATTTCATTTTTTGTAGAGAAAATGTAGACCTTTGGAGCTTGTTTATTAGAGTGTCGAACGTGGGCGTTGGCGAGTAGAAGGATCAAATGCTCCCTCTGATTGGCTACGTTACCGTTCTAACAAAAGTCGAGAGCACGAAAAACGCCTTATACTTTCTCGAACAACATAAGAAAGCAGAGGAAACAGAGGAAAACAGAGTGATACCTGAAAACCGAAGCAAAACTGCAGCCAGTCGAGCATATCTAAATCCGGCTTTCGCCTCTGGAAATCGTCCAAGAAGGGCAAGCCACGGACGTTTCGCACAGCAGCTATAGCGAATTTGATCTGTGGAATTGCAAATTCTATCAAAATTTTGCTGATCATGTTTTGAATTTATAAAATCGAGCTATAGATGAGGCGTTAGACCTCGGGAAGCTGCCTTATGGGCTGGTGAGAGCCGCCTTGGTCGAGGGGGAGAATGTTGTAAGGCACGTAGAATTCGGACCTCGAGTGGTCCGTGTCAGCAAGGGCCTGGTCACGAGGAGCAACGTTACGATACAAATTTAGTAAATTATCGAGCAAAACGGAGAGGGGAAAAGGGGAGAGACGGCGACTATAAAGACCTGTGAACCTGCTGCTGAGGTAACTGTGCTCAAGACCTCGAATAGCACGGATGCGATTGCACGAGCTTTCATCAACTTTTCCCTAAAAGAATCGACACGAATAAATGTGGTATGAGCCACCTTGTTATGACAGAACACAAGAATTACGTGGTTCAGTAACGTTATGTTAGCTACATCCACTGATAGAAGAGCTGACACATTAGGCTAATACGGAAATCCCCAAAAAAGACAGAATCTGCACAAATTCAAGGCATCTCAACACACCTAGTCTCCAAAGTGTATTCACCGGCACCATGCTTGATGATGTAGTCTTTGTACTGTCGATAGACACGTCTAAGCTCACGAAGATCGCTCTTCTCCTTCCGTTTCCTAATCGTGACCTCTTCATCCTATGATCAATCAATCAATCAATTAATCAATCAATCAATCGATGAACGACATACATTGCTCGTTCCGGATTTCATACAAGTAGAGAGGCAAAGGCATAAAAAGAGGCATAAGTCGAAAATGCAACAAGATAAGTGTGGCAACGTCGAATCACCTGTTCGAGCCGTTGGAGAAGGGAGGTTTTGAACTGTCGAACCCCACGGCCGCTTGAGTTTCTGTCCAAGTTGTGCGCGACTTCAAAGGCGTGAAAACGGCCTAGAAATAGAATTCAATCAGTTCACACACAAGCACACACTCACAAAAACAACAACAGTTAACTCTTAATTCAAAACAATGCTAAAATTGAGCTCAAAGAAGAGAGAACTTCTGCAAATGCTTAAAATTTGTGGAAAAAACTATGCCTCAGAACTTCAAGGTTTGTCTCTTCTCCATATTCAAACATCCTTGCATTGTCTTTCACTTGGCTTATGCCAGAAATCAATCATCACTTATATTCAATACTATTCTTCTAAATAATGAAAATAAGAAAACACTAATACACAAATATCAAAATCTCAATCACAAAACGGCAGTTGGAAGTTGGCAATTAAATACACGAACTATCAATCTCTTGCAATTGGAGCTAAACCTCCATTTCCGGCGAACGGAATCTTATATGAACACTAATTAAACCAACGTAGATTTAAAAAAATGCCACTAAACTTGAGCTCCAATTCCAAAATATCAATGCCTTGTGTCCACGAAAATGAGGTATAATTCGTGATTCAATTTGCAGTTTTCCCGAAAAACCTGAAGTTCAAAGCAAAGGTGTCTACTTTGTCCAATAAATATCCAACTCAAAGAAATCCACAACAAACAATTCTCCCACAAATTTCAAGAACTAAAGCAATGAAACCATCTCTTGCAACTAGAAATCACTCATCATCAAATCAGCAGCTCAAAAACAAGACATTTAAAAAAAAAAGAAAAAAAAGGACAAAATCTCTTGCAACTTAGATTAAAAAATGCCACTAAACTCGAGCTCCAATCGCAAAATATTAGTGTCCACGTAAGATTTCTGTTCGCCAACTTCCAAACGCCGTGTTGTAATTGCAAAACGAGCTACATAACTCGTGATTCAATTTTCAACAAACTAAAGCAATGAAACCATCTTTTCCAACTAGAAATCACGAAGACTCACATAGATAAGCAACGCGGGGCTCGTCAATCTCAATCAAATTGGCGACACGCAGAAATCTCTGAATCTCAGAGACCAGAGTGACCGGCAATTTCTCACTATCAAAGGGCTCGGCGACGTGATCGCGCCCCAGCGTGAGTGATCTCGTGAAGGGGCGCTCGTCGCTCGTCGCGTAGCCTCTTCTGCTGCTGCTGGTGCTGGCTCGATTCGAGCCATCGTCGATGGCGTCTGCGACAACAATTTCTGACATTGTTTTTTGGAGGGGAGAGTGAGTGAATTGAAGAGTGCTGCATGGAGCAGAAAAAGTGTGTGTAAATGTATTATATATGTGGTGTGGAATCTTGAGTGTATATGCATGCTTTGATTTTCTATTTGTTTCTTTGCTTTATGGGGTGTGATCTTTTTCGCTTTTGCTTTGCTCAATTCATGAAATTGCTGTGTGTTTGTGTGTGTGAGAGAGATGGATTTTTGGAAGGGAAATTTGGGGGGAAGTACTTGTTTTTCTGAACAAGAAGGTAGGCGGGGAAAAGCTAAAAAAAAATTGTCAAATGGGAAAAAGTAACAAAAAGTTAGTAATGAATTAATGGGGTTACTGCCGCTGTCCCATAATCTTCTGTGCATTACTACAAATTTTGATATTTTTAATAATATTTTTTATAAAATAAAATTTTATTATGTCATAATACAACATGAGTAATATTTATAGCAAAAAAAAAAGAATTTTAAAAAATTATATATCAAATTTTGTAATAATCAACCAAAATAAGTATTTTTTTTAAATCTAAATATTCCAAAACTATAGTATATAAGTGATAAACCCGTATTTTACCACATTTTTGTGCTATATGGTTATACCTTTCGATGGGGTTTTGTGCGGTTTATCTTTGTTTTTCATGCTTATTCCTCTTTTTAGGAGATGTTATGCTTGAGTTTGGTTTTTGTGTGTTTTATAGGTTTTCACGCCTTACGAGGAAGATACCAACCCGGGACGAGAGAAAGAAGTCAAGACCGGTCGGATTCGCCGGAAAAAGGGCTCGCTTACCGACCTCGCTTATGTGCAAGCGAGGCCAGTAAGCGAGGATGCTGACGTGGCGTAATTTCAGGGCTCGCTTGGTGGCTCGCTTGCACCTAAGCGAGCCACTAAGCGAGGACACGTGGCAGCAGCGGAATTTTTAGTTTTGGCGAATTTTGACCTATTTTTCCTAGTGGTCTATTTTTCCTTGTACTTTTTCTCTCTAGTATAAAAGGCTCCCCTGCCTTCCTATTGATTAGTAGTCTGCTATTATTATTATTTTTACTCTAGTTCATAGTTTTTCCCTGTTTTCATTGTTCAAGACAATTCAAGTTCAATTCAAGTTCAAGTATTTTCAAGCTTCAACCGTGGATCTCTTCTACAATTTTAT
>JAYJMF010000021.1:429354-448668 GCA_036873715.1 Salvia sclarea | reverse complement strand
AAACGAATCAGATTAGTTCTTATTTCTTATTTTAATAGGGTGATGTATTTGATCCAATCCCTATATATATATATATATATGTGTGTATGTATAGAGAGAGAGAGAGTAGGAATGATATGATGTGCAAAACTGAATTTCACTCAAAAAGAAAAACCTGGGCATTCTCACGACTAGCATTATTAAGAACTGCAATAACTCAACCAACAGTCTAACATCGATAAATTAAATTAAACAAGCAAACCTCAATAGATTATTTAAAGCTTCATAAGTCATAACCCTCGTTAAATAATATTTAAATTTAAACTTTGTTTTTATGTTGACGTAATGGGCCCCAAGGTAGGCAAATATGTCGAGCAACGGGCCGAAAGTTAATTTTCCCCAATGTTACTTCACATCACACCTTAGCTTAGTTACATACTAATACTTTTAAATTTAGCAAAAAAGAAAACGAAAGAAACTCCCGAAAATTGATTAATTCATCTTAAATATCATCAACAACCTATACAAAACCTTTATTGTTACTAGTATTATTCTTTTGCTCATAAATATTATCTCGAAGTCCTCCCACGTTTGATTGTGGCCGCACTTCCATGCACTATACTTCGTACACCACACGATGTTCTTCGATTCTCTCTTACTCCTCTCATAATTAATTACGTTAATTAATCACTGAAATCCATGTTAACGTTTACTTTATTTAGTACTTAAATATAGTGATTATTAATTCAAGGAATTAATTAGCCTTAATACTTAGTGTAGGAGATGACGTGGTGGGAGAAGGTTGGAGGGTGGTGCCCATACTTGTTGGGAGTAACACATGCCAAATTGTAAGTATAAAAATCTCGAAGAAAATGAACAATTCACTCTTTTTCTTGAAGCCTTCTTTTTCTTGAGGTAATAAGTCAAAGCCAAAGAAAATGTGAGAACGAAGAAAAGTGCAAATCTTCGGGTGAAGAAAAGTTATCTTCCAGTAGTATCATAGCTATCTAGTACTGATCATTTATTTTTATCATGTTTTATTAATCAGCATATACTACCATATATACAATAATGACATCATCGTCATCTAATAATATACATTTAAATTAATGTTAATACAAAACTAAAAGTTAAGTGTGATTAACTATACATGCTGGAGTACGTATACCAATAACTCATTTAGCTCGCCTTTGCACACTTAATTTACAAATAAGAAATGTGGGTTCAACCCGCATGGGCAACTCAACTGATTTTTGGGTGGCATAATTATCGCAAGAAATGTGGGTTCAAATTTAAATATGATTAATATAATGAGTTGTAATGTATTTATTTTCACAAGCTAGCTCATTTCTTTTGAATATGAGTTGTGTTTACTGTTTAGAAAGTATGTATAGAAATGAGAACACATAACAATGTGTTCAAACACCACCCTTGGCCAATATGTATAATCTAGTTCGGATTCCACACATGCATGGTACATGAAAATATTTTTTGAAGTACATATTTCAAAATTTATTGCATTGCATAATCTTGACTACCGCCTCAACAAAAAAGAATATTAAAATATAATTCAGTATGCTTATATAAATAATTTATAAAATACTAAATAATCAATAAATTTTTAATTTTTAATTTTTAATTTTTAATTTTTAATTTTTAAGTACGAATAAGTACAAATGTGTATATGAGTATGTAGTAATCATTTGCGGATTCGTAACAATTTTGTTATTGGTATATATTTACTTTATGGGGATTACTTGAAATCGTATGACTTATGAGACAAATTTCATTTAATTAATTACTTGCTATCAAATTAAAGGGGGTCTTATTTCTTTAACATGGGGTGAATCGGTATAGATTGTGACGAGGGCCCGCCACGTTTGTTTGGTAGTGAAAATTATTTCAACGTAAACTGCAATAACTAAATAACTTGTCACAATCAAGCAGGGGTGGGTTAGAGTTAATTACAAAGACACAAAAAAAAAATAAGACCAATAAATAATTCGGATGGGATCCTCTGTCCCAAATTCTTTGTGTCGTGTGACACTACGAATTTCAATAGTTTTAATAAAATTTTTTTGTAAAATAAAAATTTATTATTACATAATATATATGACTAATATTTATAGCAAAAAAATAAAATTTTAAAAAATCATATACCATGATTTTGGAATAATAAACCAAAATAAGTACTTTTTAAAGTATATGATTTTTTAAAATTTTATTTTTTTTGCTATAAATATTAGTAATGATATATTATGTAATCATAAATTTATATATTTTTTTTTAAAAAAGTTATTAAAACTATTGAAATTTGTAGTGGCACATGAAAAATTGGGGACAGAATCCGTAAATAATCACACAAATAATTGACGGGATAAGTATACTAACATTATGCAATTTGAACTTTGAAGGGAATGATCAATAGATTGAGACTTAATTATACATGGAACTAAAGAATAAACTGGAGCAAGTTTTGAGGCAACAATCTGTTATTGAATAGTTTGACATGTTGGTTTGTTATTCTTTTGAGGTTGAGGGGTGGTTGATTTAATTTTGAGTGGTGGAAACAAATGCAGCATTTATAATGAAAATGTAGCTTGAAAATAAGAAGTGAAAGTGGGATAGATATATTTGGTTGAGATGAAGAGGGCAACCATGTGCAAATTCCCAAAGTTTCAAGGAATAGACCCCCAAATGGCCCCCATGCACCCATTCCCATGATTGCAACCTACTTTCCAGCTGATATTTCTTCATCCACACTTTGTCTCACCCTTGCAAAAATATTCTTCTCAACAAGCAAATCATGCCCCTTTTTACACTTCCACTCTACTGTCTCCTCATGTTTCACTTCACTAATTATACAAAAATGTATAGAGAGGGAAAGAGAAAAGGGTAATTAAGAAAACAAAAATATGCATTACAAGTTCTACAATTGAATTGGGACCATCTTAATTGTTTGTATTTAAAAAAATTGAAAAATCAAAAAGAAAGAGACAGTGAAAATTAGAAAACTTTTGGGGGTTATGACTTAAGACTAAAAATTAGCGAGGTGGTGGGGACCAGTACTAGATCATGTGGTTCCGGTGATGAATGAGGAAGTCATCACAGCCGTTGAAAACCGATGTGTGGGTGATTATCTGCTGCCTCTGCACATCCTTCTGGCGCCGGAGCTCCAGCACTTTCCGGTGCGAGTTGGAGTGCCTCGCCGAGATGAAAGTCGGGCTGGCGGCGGGCCGGTATTCCGGCACGAGGCGTCCCGACTTGTACCGGACACCGCAGGCGTTGCAGAGGGTCTTGGGTCCCATTGGGCCAGTTCTCCACTGCGGGGTCTTCTCCGACGCGCAGTGGAGGCATTTCCGCCCCGGCGTCTCCGTCTTCTTGGGGGCCGACGCCACCAGGAGGAGCCGGGAGGACCAGTCGCACGGCGGCGCGCGGGACCGCTTGCTGCGTGCTTTCCCAGGGACCGACACGTCCGATGGGAAGACTGACGGCGGCACCGACTGGGATGAGGAGGTGTCGGCTTTCGCCTTCGTGGTGGGGATGAAACGGAGGTCGTCGGTAGAGAATGATTCCTCCACGAAATTCGATAGCCATTCTAGCTCCGCTAAATCATCATACTGTTTGTTACAGACAAAAAAAACTACGTATTAATTATTTTTTAAATTGAAACTGTAAAAATGTTTAATTTCATTTCCAGGAATTTCAAATTCACCACAATTGATATTAAAAATCGCGGTAAATTCTGTTGCGGAAAATTCACTCTTCTCCAATGAAAATGCCTGACTGTCGGCAAGAGTTAAAAAAGAAAAAGAGAAATGCACAAAATACTGGCGCACACGTTTCAAGGAATTCCATGCACAAATAAAGCAAAAGAAAAAACGCATTAATTGAAAATGAAAAAAGGAAAGGAGAAAATTACCGGAACGCAGAGTTCGTTGCCGGAGAACTGCGGCTCATTATAACTGCGGCAACTAATATTACCGTTGAACTGGCCGTCTCCTCCGCCGGAAACCGAGGAATTACAGCTGTCGACGGCCGTAACAGTGGAGGAATCGCCGGAATTCCCCGGCAAGCTCTCGAAAAACGCGTCGGTCATCGTCTCGTCCTCCTTGGAAAAATCGAGCAAATCATCGACCGTGAAATGGACGGCATTATTAGTGTTGGCGTTGAAACTGCCATTATCCGCCGACGAGAATTCAGCATAATCAGCGGCGAAATACTCCATTACTAAATTAGAAATTAAAGTTTTTCACAGTTTCTGTGTGGGAAAAGCGGAGTAACGGTAGAGAGAGGAAAAGGAGGGAGAGAGAGCGAATTTAATTTTACTTTCAAACGGTGTCTGTTCTGTTGTGTTGAAAGTGAAGGTGAGAAGTGGTGGGTTTTTTATTAGTGAGAGTATGGGCACAATCGGAAATACACGCAAATATAGTGGTCTCATTCTAAATTATGCTATCTCTTTACATTCCGATTTAATTAATTTTATTTTGTGTTCCGATAAAGTTTATAGTATTTGATGAATGCATTATTTGTCACTTCACTTACTACTTCTGTCAAGTCAGTTGCTTCTGTTTCCCTTCCTTTTTGGTAATTTCACATATATCATTTTCATGATTCTTTTTCCCTCTTCTTATTATTAATCCTTCCAACTTTAGCTACCCATCTAAGCAAAGAATAACTAGTAAGCCCAAAAAGGATAATTGCTACACTGTAAGTTTGTTTAGATTTATAGCAATAATAGTAAAAAAAAAGTAAAAATTGAAGATTAAATCTTATTTATTCTACCCCTGCAAAGATATAGTAATAATAAAATAAATATTGTTGGGAGAGTAATTATAAAGCACATTGCTTCACATGAAAAGCCACTAACTTCCACTGACTTCGCTCTGAATGATAAGAGTCCCAATCTTTTTTTAATTTTTCTTTATTTGGAAATACCTTTTTAAAAAGCCTCAGCATTGGGATTCTCATTTTCAGAAGCCTATGATAACTGAGCAAACATTTTCTGATGAATAAAAATATAAAAAAACCCTGCTTCCTATGCTTTATTGATAAGGCCAAAATTTATTAATTACTAACTTGCATGTTACCATTGCCATGTTCATGCATTTCTATTCTCTTTATGTAATTCTAATTAAGTCGAATATATTAGCAGTTAAATTTATGTGATTGCTTGTGTGATTAGTCAAGTAAAACTATATATAGCGCGACATTAATTATTCACTTTGAAGGAATCAACATGCTTGGACCTAATTGTTGTGAATTTTATGAAGTGTGATGGCACATTATCGTACTCCACGATAAATAGAA
Source organism: Salvia sclarea (assembly GCA_036873715.1). Taxonomy (NCBI): domain Eukaryota; kingdom Viridiplantae; phylum Streptophyta; class Magnoliopsida; order Lamiales; family Lamiaceae; genus Salvia; species Salvia sclarea. The sequence goes on along the minus strand of JAYJMF010000021.1, from coordinate 443,379 downwards.
AGAGTAAAGAGTGTTGCAAAGTATGATTATTTTTAATTTTAATTCAATAAAAAGTGTAGAAAGAGGTTTAATTAAGTGGGGTAAACGGATAAATTATAATTATAATTTTAAAAAGAAGATGAACCCTTAACCTTAACTAAGAACCGATCTAGCAGGTTTTGTCGCCGTGACTCCACCATTAGTGTCCAAGTTTACAGCCGGATTCTCTCTCTAATTATTTTTCCCTCGGGAATGGTGTTTTGGCTCCTATTTTTCACCCCCTTTAGTTTATTATTCCATAATTGGTACTTCCCTTTTAACCTCTATTTAACATGTTATTGTATTCCTTAACCCACGTTTAGGCACGATGGTTACAGCTCGGATTTGATCATACGATGGCGCCACGTGTCACCCCCACAGGATTTTCCTTACTAGCCTGTGTCAATAGATCAAAGTGTATATGGTGCCAATCCTAATTTTAAACTTGTTCACAGTTAAAAGAACAAGTTTAGCTAGCTTTTCATCATAAATGTTTCCTTTTTCCTTGTACTGTAGTTTGAAAAGTAAATGTTGGTTATACACGTGAGATGCTATTGAGTACTATTACCAAGTGAAAAATGAAAATAACTCCATAACTGGGCAAAGGTTCAATCATGAATTTGAACTCGCTCACATCGATCATTTATTGCTTCACTAAAATCATGCACCAATAGTTAGTGTTGTTTCACTTAAATTGATAAGAAAACAGCGGCAGTGGAAAGATAACTTTTCGTTTGGTTTAATATAGCAATATGGCCAAACTATTAGGCCAATTTATGTCACATGGGTTATTTTTGTATTTTTTTACCTTTTACAACAAAGGAGGAATTGGTACGAGAATCCATCGTAATATGCTTCAATTCATAAATATAGTAATACCCACCTAAGTAAATATTGTCGTGGTGAAGAAATAATACCAATTTTCATCAAGTTTAGGGTTTAAGTTGTTTTGATGGAAGTTGTGTAGAATGATAATTTGACAATTCTTCAAATGTGATATTGGTTCATTGTGACTTTTGGGCATATGCACGTCATTATTGATTAGTTAATCTTCTAGTGTTCTTTCTAGAATTTGTTGTGTGACCAACGATCTTTTGCAAATGTGAGGCATATCATATATTTCTATTTATAGATTGTTGATGTATATTCTAGTGCATGCATGATCCACGTAAAATGTAACAGTTGATTTAAACAGTAATGTATGGTACAAGAATACATGTCAGGTGGATACAATTAAAAGAAAATATGTAATTAAATATAAAAGTGTAATTATCATAGATTACATTTTTTTCAAAAATTTGTAATTAATAATACAGACACGCACATACATTACTGATTTTGTAAAAACTGTAATGTTAGCACAGAAATGTATGTGTATTTTTCTAGTAGTGTCTCAAGAGTTGTTAATTCCTGGATATTATCAATCTATCTTTAAAGTTAAGATTCAATTTCAATCCGACCTTAGTCTTTGTTGTGGCATTTTGGCCCAACCTTTCAAAAATTTATAAATATAGTATGATCTTTGTTTTGTTTTTACAAATATGACATAACCTTTGTTTATTATTACATTAATTCATGGTTCGAAACCGTTGCTCCATTATTATACTTATTTTTCAAAGGTCGGATCATAAAAGTGCAGTAAAGGTTGGCACATGTTTGTTATTTTTTCAAAGATTGGGCCATAACTGAGTGAATAATTGTCGGGTCATATTTGCAATTTTTAAAAATCGGGTTATAATAGTACCGCTCATACAAAGATTGGACCAAACTGAATATTAACCATTTATTTTAAGATGGGAAAAATACTTATTGTCAACTCTATTGTATGTAGAGTTTGCTGAAGAGATATACCTCATTGTTTACACAACACAGAAAGAATCTCATACACAAATTCATGAAGATAAAGGAAAAGATCGAAGGAGGTTAGATTCAAGTCTATTTATGAACCCTTTCGTTCATTATGAAATATGTGCCATAAAGTCATAATGAACGACGAAAGGGCCACTTTATTATATTCATGTAAACTTTGTATAATGCATTTTTAGTATGCTTTAATTTCATTATAGATTTTATACTATTAGAAGACGATTACTTAAAATGATAAGATAGATTGATAAAATATAACATTGAGTATTAATTAAAAAGATAAAATAGTTAACAAAACTAAAATTGTTCAATCTCCATCATCGATACGCAAAAGTAAATAATATATTAGCTTGATCAATTTTTATCCATCCAATCATTTTTTTAATGAAAGTAAATGCCCCTTAGACGTTGTTCGATTTGTTGCACGGAGTGATAGATTGACACTCACACAACAATCACAATTATCATGTTAGAGTGCAATTTTTGTAGTATAAATGGCATCTTTTACTATATGGTCATTGTTTAGATTCCCAACATTATTAACTTGAATAAGTTTGTACGCTCACAAGTACTCGTACTAATTAAGTTATGCTACATCTGTTTCATTACAAATGTCTATTAATTAATTTTATTTTGGACGTTGCGTTACAAATATTTATATTGTATAAAAGGAGATAATTAACTTTTTTCTCTCTTCTACTTTATCATTTCATGCTTTGCTCTTTTTCTTACTTTACTATTTATTTAATTATATTTCCATTATTCTCTCATACTTTAGCATTTACACTTTTCTCTATTTAATTTATCTAACATAAGTACTCCCTAAATACTTATTCATTAATTTGTGCCCATTAATCTCATTAATCTCATGACATTTGTAATGGGACGAATGTAGTACTATATTTTAGTTACCGTCCTAACTATTTCATGATCAGGTCTTAAATGGTTCGAGTCCATATATCCATGTACTAATAACATTTATTGATCAAATAAGAAATAATCGAAACAACTTTTTGTAAGGAATCTAAGACCTCCGTACTCAATATAATCACTCCCTTGAATCATTATACAATATTCCCTGATTTAGCTAAGTCCCACGCACCAGATTGATTTATTTATTTTGTACACACGCACACCACAATTATCCAGTCTTACATAGATGATTTTAAGTTAGTTGGGTTTTCTTCATGGTTATAGGACTTATATCCATATTCATACTTAAAATTTTGCCATCTATTAATTTACCTCTGGGTCAATCAATAAACGCATGAATCACATACACACACAATCATATTGATAATTCAAATAAACCAATCTACACACAAGAGGTCACTTTGGCGATATTATGTTTCAATCAATTTATTTAAATAATTGAAAGAATTGGTCAATCAATAAACGCATGAATCACATACACACACAACCATATTGATAATTGAAATAAACCAATCTACACACAAGAGGTCACTTTGGCGACATTGTATTTCAATCAATTTATTTAAATAATTGAAAGAAGCCAACAATTTGACTACACAAAATCATTGATATTATCATATCAATGCCGAAAACAACATAAGCATAGAGAAACCAATTATGCTAGCTGATATTTCACATATGCAGCAACTAGTAAGTAGTAATCATCAACATTAGCGGATATCCATATATTTATGTGATATACATTAAAGTCTCCATATTCACATAACATGAGATAACAAGGAAATCATAATAATCCATGTGATTGGTTTAACGGCAGTAGAGCTTTCTATATACTGCTATTTCATTACTATAATTTGCTTATGTTGTTATAGCACCATCTTATATATATGTGAATGTGGAGACGAAAAGCGTATATTATTTAATTATTTTTTAATGCTTATTCTTAGTAACAATTTGTACATTACATACTATGTGAAACAAAATGCTGTAAACAAGTCTCCTGCAAAATGCATTGGCTATTATTTTATATCTTTATTCGAATTTCAAGCAATTAAACCTGAATGATTAGTGCAAATCCCGATATTAACTTGGTTACTGTCGACAGATGGATAAACTCCCACTTACTAACTAATTACAGCTAATCCTAATCAGTTGGCATTCTTTAACTTTTTCAAACAATCAAATATTCGTTAGCCGTTCGTATTTTCTTTTACTTTATGCATCAAATGGTATAATTTAGAGAGATATTTTCCTAATTACTAATCTCACTCTGATATTTTCACTTTATTTTATAAATAGTAGTTCGTGGGGTCCAACTAAGCACGTGACAAAGATGAGCGGTGTTGTCAGCCAGCATGTGATAAACTTTTTAATATGTCGATTTTTTTTCACAACAAGTATGTATACTATACGTACACCAAGTTTGTATGTATAGTTTAGTTTGTAGTACTCTAAGCATACTTAGTGGTACGCCATTCTTATTCTTGTAGTTGTTCCTAAAAGGCCAACCCCAGCGGTGGTCAAAATTCCCATAGCTGGAAAATTCGAATTCCATTTCATTTCTCTAGTCTATATGGACTTCCATTTTATTATATTTGAGTTTGTATTATATTTGTGTATTATTATATTTGTGTTTGTATTATTGTTTATTATTGTAGGTAGTGATTTATTTTTTGGGATATTGAGTTGAGCGTCTTCTTTGATGCTTCCCACACGTGCGCCTACACAATGCATTGTCTACTATACGAAACGTGTTCGCACGTGTAGGGAACTCACGTGGCTGCTAATCCCTTCACGTACCCTTCTCCTTCATGGGTGGCCTAAGTCTAACCATATTAGTAGTATTATTTTCTTCAAAATTATCGGTTTACCTATAGTTATAATTATAAATAGACATAATAATGACCACAATATACTTCATTCTTTATATGATAAACTGAGCTAGAGTGATGATCGGCGACCCCTCGTGTGGAGAAATTGGACTTTAATTCCAAACTTGATTTATTATATCATCATTGTTTGGTTTGGGCTAAGGACCAACAACAATATTATAAATATTAGAAGGCTCGTTCGTTAACAAGGCTTTTTACCTTCTGCTGTGATGGATCGTAGGCCTGGCATGTAGGAGTGCTAGATTTGAGAGTTCCGCACGCGGTTCCCAAAAGGTAGCCTGCAAAACAGAACCGGAGAATGGGGGTTCTCCGGGAACTCCGACGCTCAAGTCAGTAAAGACTCCGGAGAGCGTAAAATAGCAAAGAGTTCTAGCTAGAGAGTTCTTGGAGTTGAGAGTATTTCAGAATACTTATCTTGTCATGTAAAATGCATGGGGTATTTATAGTAGAGGGGTTGTTAGGATATGATAGGCAACATATTTATTGAGGAGGGGTATCTCCGTAATTGCGTACCCGACAAGGTGCACCGTGTTCCAACTTTTCTACACCTAAAGTTGCTCGCAATAGAACGAGGTCATCCTAATGTGATAAGTTAACCCAAGTCGTATTCTCAAGGAAGGCTAAGCAGGGCAAAAACTACGTTGCACACAGAAAAGCAATTCAATCCTAAACAGTCTAATCAAATGTTTTGGTTTGTCGCCTCTCTTTAACTACCAGCTAATCTAGACAAAATAATTTAAATGAATGAATCACAACTTAATCTAGGCAGAATGAATGAAAGCAATTAAATTAACAAGGCAATGATTAAATTCTATTACTAAGAATTGAAAAACCATTATACTAAATCTTGTCATGATTCAATATAACTGAAGCAATTAAATAATTGAAACAAGAAAAACTTGACTAGAATTGAACAGACGGAAAACTGAAATTGATTAAACAATAAAGAAGAACTCACAATCTTGAAGAACAAGTGCATCACCGTACAGCGCCTTAGGGTAGCGGTCGCTAGGTCCGCGTGCGGAGTCCTCTTCAAAACGCGGCCTAGCGACCGCTAGGTCGGCGCGCGGTACTTCTTCGCTCTTCTCTTATTTTTCTTCTCGTTTCGTCTCGTTTGCCTCGTTTGTTGCTCCAAATGACCACAATGCTACAAAGTAAATACAAGACAAAATAGAGAGCAAACGGGGTGATGTTAAATGAAAACAACGCAAAACTAACCCCAGAGACAAACGAAACGAGGCAACAAAAACGGCACAAACAGCGTTACATGTCGCCAAATCGCTCAATTAATTATCGTGTAAACTGATTCTCTGGTATATTTGTCGAACAACGCAGTACCCACTGTGCATTGAGCACCCAGGCATGACAATGAGAGCTAACTGCACCCTCTTCCCCATCGGGGTGCAATGTACCAAAAAATATTGTTCCCCCTGAGAAAACAACATGATGGGATATGTCCCTTCAAACAACGGTGAATCCATTCGTAAAACTACTGCTGCTGGCATTTCTTCCTCCGGTGGCTATCCGGATTGCTTGGATTTTTTCTCACTACTATTGGAATCTTCCTATTCATTGCCCGACAATCTAGCCAAAATAACAACTAGGGTTTTCTCGATGCCCCCACTGTTACCTCCAGCTCGCCAATCGCTGTGTGTAGGGATGTCAATTCCACCCGAACCCGATGGGTTGACCTGAATAAACCGAAAAATATAGAGGGTTAGGATTGAATTTTTATCACCCGAAATCAAAGCGGGCTACATGTGCTGGACCGATTAGTCTGCGGGTTATATGGGCTAGCCTGAACGGGTTGCGGGTCAGCCCGATGGGCTAGGGATTTAAAAAGAATTAAGAATAATGACATCATCTAGAGGTTGAAAGCACTTTACATTAATCGATTTGTGCCATAATTTCGTCTCAAAACAATCATCCACACAATAATATCTTAACTTTATAATTTTAATTGTATATGTATGATTATTTATTCTTATAAGCCCTTAGTCTTCAAGTTACTTATACTCTTTACATCCCATCATTTATTTTTTGCAATATTATTAATAAAGTCGTGTTTTTGTGCCGATCAAAGTGGTATAAACCACAAGATTTAATATTTTTTTTCAAGATGAAATTAATTCATTTTCAGGAGACAAGGTAAATCAAATTGGACTATCCAAAATGTATTATGGAACAAGTCAAATAGGACAAAAAGGAATACATGTTAAATAATTTTTGGTAAAGTGTCCAGCCCAATGGGCTAGCCCGAACGGGTTAGGGTTGAAAAATTTTAACCCAAAAAAAATTTAGCCCGATTAGCCCGCACCGAATAACCCGACAACCCGATAGGATTGGCCCGAAACCCAAAGAGTTGGCCCGATTGACATCCCGGCTATGCCCACCTCCTCCCTCTGTCCTTCATAGTTAGACAATAATATGCACATATAAATATTTTATATTATAAAAAGAAAATTATTGTTATGTATACTGTATACATATGTTATTTTTCAAACTTCCAAAGTCCAAACACTTGTATGCTATATGAATAATTAAAGAGAATGGGGAAAAAGAAAAATAAAGGATAAAATCTTTGTTAAAGATAATAATATAGATTATAAAATTTTGGAGGGAAAACATTTAAAAAGTATTTTACTTTTATATATATATATATATAGATATAGATGTGTGCTTAAATTCATGATACCAATTTGCCAACATATCTGAGGCATAGGACCAAAAGAAACCAACACAAACAAATGCCATATCATTCCAATGAGCACATATACATGATGATTAACCAACAATGTCAAGTAGTGAGGATCGATGGATAGAATTGAGAAACAGCGCCAATAACCGGCGCCGTGGTGTCCGGAAAATTCTCATTTCCTGGAAGCTCAGTCACTCTACCACTAGATTCAACTTGAACGGGATATGGAAGCAAGTGTCCCGGCAAATCCCCTTCCATGGTTTCCGCCCTGTAAAGATCCCAATACCTCTCCGCCATGCTGTTCACCTTCCGTATGCACTCCAATCTCTCGGGATGACAGAAGGCGTCGTCCAGTCGCCCGAGGTGCTCGTACCACAACGCCATCCGGAAGCCATAAATCTCTCCTCTCGCCGGCCTCTTGCAGGACAGATGATGCGGCTGATAAGCCCCCATAGCAATCTCCGAGTCCCTTGCCCCATCCATCGATCTCTGGTTGATATTGGCTGATCCGACTATTATGTATTCATCATCAACTGTCATCTCATAAAAAACAATCTTACTATAAGAAAATCGTTCTCTATAGTCGAAAATTTTACGATCGAGGAGACTGCTAATATAAACAAAATTAGAAAAAAAGTTTAGAATTTACCAATCATCATTTTGGAATGGACGTAGATCATGGCGCGCCGAGATTGCTGAGCGCTGCTGTAATATGTATCACGCTCCGGTTTCAGTGGCGGCTCGTATTCTCCATCTCTCTTCATCTCTCTGTTTCCGAGGCAGAAGAATGTCAAGTAGTCCCTGAGATCGGCGGCGGCGGCTACGCCTTTGGCTTTGAGCGCTTCCGCCACGTCGGTATACATCATCTCTATCGTTCTCTTCTGCCAGCTTAGAATGGTCTGCACCGCCGCGCTCTCGGGGAACCCCTCCGGCCACATCGGCACCACCACGTACACTCTGAAGGCCTCCCCTGCCTCGATCTTGCACGCGATCTTCAACGAGAGCTCCTTCGGGATCAGGTGCAGAGCGCCGACGTCTTCAATTTCGACATCGTCCGTTGACAGCCACGCGAAGGAGCTGCCGAGGAAGTACTGATTCTCGATGTAGATGAAATTGTTGGCACGGCGAATCGCGTGGATGTAGGCGTCTTGAATGCTCCGATCGACGATGTTGTCCTTGCCGCTGATCAGTCCGGACCGCGCGGCCTCCTCGGGCATCTCCGGGAAGCCGAACGCCGCCCCGCCGTCGATCGAGCGGAAGATCTGCACGTTCCACGTGTCGCGGTCCTCGGGGAGCATCACCGGAGACGGCGGAGCCACCGCGTCGTGGAGCTCCTGCAGCGGGATAAGCAGATCCTTTCCCCCCTGCTTCCGCCACCGCTGCTCGAAATTGTAGAGCACGTCCCAGGCGGCGGCGCCCTCCAATTTGCAGTGGATGTCGTGCCACGGCTCCCGCGGGCCGCCCTTTCTGATCTCGGCGCCGCGGCAGTTGGCCTGGTGGAAGTCGTCGCGGTGAACCGTGTTGAGAGTTCTGAACAGAGAGTGACTCTGCGTATCGTATCTGCCGTCGCAGAGATCGATCCCGCCGACGAAGCTCACCATCCTCCTAATCAGATCGGATCCGTTAGGCATGGCGGCGTCCGCCACCACCAGCTTCTGATGGTGCGAGAACATTGTGCCGATTTCTATCCCCTGCGCGAAGCTCCGGCCGTCGTCGGGGTTGCGCGGGCAGAGCACGCAGTGCACGTTCGTATTCCGGAAATAACTGCCGGTATCTTCATCGTGAGTGGCCAGCAATCCGTCGTTCTTCAACAGCTTCACCGAAGTTCTCTCATCCCAAACCAGCATCAAAACCCTCACGCCTTCATTAGCCTTCTTTATCAGCAGCTCGCCGAGAGTTATCTCAGATCCGGCGCCCTTCGGCCGCCGATCGTCTCTTATCAACGTGATCTTCGTGTAAACAGACCAACCGGTGATGTAGATCAAGTGCTTGGCGCCGGAGATCGCGTCGAAGACATCCTCCCAGCAGCGGCGCGGGTGGTACTTTTTCCCGCCGGCGAGATAGATCTCGGGGAGGAAACCGTCGGCGACGTGAGCGTCCTGATACAGAGTGACTCTGCAGCTTTTCCTCTGCGGGAAGAAGGTGTAGGGCACACCGGGGAAATTGGGGCTTTTGAGGCCGCGCGACCAGCAGCGCTCGCGCCTGACGTCGTAGAAGTGGAGGCGGACGCGGAGCTTGGAGTTGCCGTGGATCGGTTTGCGGCGGTGGTTGAGGATGTGGAGCCAGGTGTCGCCGCGGATGAGGTCGGCGACGGGGATCTCGGCGGTGCCGATGGGGTTGTCGAGCTTGACGGCGAAGACGAGTTTGGAGGCGGCGTGGGCGCAGTAGATGTGGAAGGACTCGTTCCATTGGGGATTGGAGTCGTGGTCGTGTAGCAATCTGGTGCGCCCCACACGAGTTTTCTCCAAGTCGATGGTCGCGTAGAGACGTGAGGCTTTGTTCGTGAAACCTGCTGCTTCTTCGATGCCTTCTACCACCTTTCATTAATCATCAAAAAATATTACTTTCACTTCTAGACTATTTTTGTTCTATTACAAATTGGAGTATCAGAATCATGAAATTTATAATTTGTGAAAAATATTAAATCGAGTCACTAAATGTGATAACTTATTTAAAATGCACGGGGATTTGTTTTCCTGTTCATTAGGAGTTATGGTGAACTTATATATAATTACTCTTTTTTTCATGGAAATACTGGTTAAATATGGGGATATGAAGATCGGCGGACGGGATAAGATCCAATTTACCATATTTGATATATCACTTTATGTACCACTTTTATTTTTCTTTATTTTTTAAAATACTTTTTCGTCAATTTCAGTTTTATATGTTATAGTTTAATTATATAATTATTAATAAGAGTTTGTTTCATTCAGTTAGGATGTATAATTATTTTTAATCATTTAATTTCACTTTTAGTGGTTCATAATTCATTTTTAGGGTTGATAAATTCAAAGTTAGGGTATATAATATTTTTAAAATTTATTTTTTCAAATAAAAATTTAATATTATTCATAGTATTATAATAAAAAAAATTGATGAAAATATATTTAAAAAATTAAAAAAAAAAATGAAAGTGGTATATGAAGTGATACACCAAATGTGGTACATTGAATTTCATCCCCGGACGGACGGTGCTCGATATATATCAATCTCATACCAATCTAATTTCGAACAACTAAACATCCTTTGAATACTAGTAATATATATCCTTAAGTTTTATTCCTTAATCATAAATTGGTCCAAGTGCTATATAGCTAGTGTACCTATTTGGCTGGTACAAATTAATGTCCTAATAAACAACTCGATGCATGGATTAGGTAACAGATTTTAACAAACTCGATCCACTAGTATTCACCATCACTGGACGACGTTATCCTTGTCCCCAACTGCAAATTGGAATATCTATATACATAAAAAGTTTTTAATTGATCTTCCGATATATATATATAGAGAGAATTATTAAAATAACCATTTTAAGATTGTAAAAATAAATTTTGGCCTGTAAATATAAAAAGATAAATATAGCCTCTCATTTTACGAATTTGCATGTGCAAATTCGTGAAATAAGAGGCTATTTTTTATCTTTTTATATTAACAGTCCAAATTTTATCCTTACTATCTTAAAATGGTTATTTTTATACATTATATATATATATATATATATATAGGAATAGGTTAGAGTGAGTTAGATTAGATGTGGTGAGAATTGAGATTGAATCTAGGCCCTTCAAACATCTACATCTAATGATTAAGATTATTTTCAAATGAACAAATACAAATTACGTATGCACAATACATATTACGTATGCACAACTCAATGTATTTCACGAACAAAATATTTCCGAAAAAAACAACCAGGTTCGAATCCTGGAGGAGGCGGAATTTTAATTTTTATTTCGATTTTCCTTTATTCGTATGATTGTATGCTCTTGTTCATAGATTTTGTACCCTTATTCATGTAACTCAATTCTCACTGAAATGAGGCATTCTCAATCTAATGCACCATATATATATACCTATTTATATTTCAAAACAAAACCTTTTTCAAAAATATGAAAATATATATACTTCTATTCAAAATTAATTTGTGAAAATTCCGCCCCTCTTCAACTATTCTTCTACAAAACACGTGAATTTAATTAATGAACTTAAATCGATAAGTTTCAATTCTAACTCTAACTGAGCTAAAATGCCACGACTTAATTCTGTTAAAGTTCCAGATTAAGGAGAATTTGTGATACACTGATAAACAACTAAAAGACCAATATTCAAGATTTCAAATGTGAAAAGAAATTAAAGAGTCATTTCAACCAAGAACTTGAGTAATTTCTATTACATGTAATTATCTTTAAAAATTCTGTAATTTCGACGGCGAAATAGATATAATTGGCAGCTGGCCGGACGTTTGAAATATCTTCTTGAAAAGGGAGAGAGAAACAGAGAGGGAATGAATGGATAATTAAAAGAAGATTGATATATATACCTTATGATAAAACTTGGCAAGAAATCCAAGATGGAGATTGTCGATCTCATAGATAGTTGCATGTAGATCTCCGTGGAGTAAAACTTCTTGATCTGCCATCTCCATCGATCCTAGCTTCTTAATTAATTATTCTCTCTCTACGCATGCACAAATTAATACTATTTCTTCTTCGTTTTTGTGGAACTTCTTGCTACTTGACTTGACTTATCGGAAGATGACTCCAGCGACAAATTAGCTATCATTTAAATTAGTTAATCACGTACTAGCTAATTGATAAAGTGGTTAGGTGAAGATGCGTAATTAAGTTCGCAAGTTTAGCAGCCCATGACATCAATTATTATTATTATTATTATTTTTTTTTCAAAATGTGGAGTAGGTTTGCGTAAGTTGAAAGATGAAGATAGTAAATACTTATATAACCACCCAATTTGAAACTCGATCGCAAATTGAGCTGTTTTTTTTTGTTGACAAATGAGTGGGAGGCTGCTTCAATTGTTTCCCACGGCAGCCTCCGGGAAAACCTCGAATTATATATGACGTCACTTCTTTGATTTATATGTGTCTTTTTTGGTTTTACTATACTCGTGTTACTATTACATTCTTCAGATTTAGGATGATGCTTTAAAATTTAAATAAAATTAACCAAACTAATTAATTACACGTCCATTATTTTTTTAAAGTGTATATATATAAAAGGCATTAGTTAAAACGTAAATCCAACTCATAAATGAATCACTGTGTTTTTAAATACGTGATGTCACAACCACGATAGGTTATTTTCATATACTCCCTCCATTCCACAAGTATAGACATCTTTTAGGACGGCGCGTGTTTTAATAAAAGTTGAAATGATGGTGGTGTCTAGTAGAGAAAAGGTCCATTTTGTAAGAAAATTTAAATATAATTTTTGGTTGATTATTCCAAAATCATGGTATATGATTTTTTAAAATTTAATTTTATTGCTATAAATATTAGTTATAATATTATGTAATAATAAATTTTTATTTTATAAAAAATATTATTAAAATTATCGAAATTCATAGTAGCACAGGACAAAACAAAATAGAATGAATTTGATAATATAAGAAAGCATAATTCAATAATTCATCTGTCCAAAAGTTTTCAAGCGGTTGAACTAAAAGCCGCCTAAGCATATTCTTGGGAAATATAGTTTCAAGTGAAAAAGGACAAAGAGTTTCCTTCCAGAAATAAATGAAATAAAATATATAACTCCATTTTTCAGAAAGCTGCATATATTCGACCTCTTTGCTGGAAATATTATATGCCGCATATCAAGACCAAAACAAATAATTGATTACTAGATTATAAGACATGATCAAACTTATTCTTGTCCACGTCAATGTCCGTTTCCAAAATACAGTAATTAGTACATATGCATAGCATATAATCATAGTACTTAAATAAAATATTCAAATATAACATGCAATAAAGTCTATTCTTACAATTTTTTTAGAGGTAATACCCAAATTTAGCTTATTTGGATAAAACTATCCACAATATAGGTAAAATTATAACAATGGGACAAATATAGGCAAAATTCACTGAAAATACTAAAAAGCCCTTAATGAAAAAACAAAAAAATTTGAATTAATTTTTCAAACCCTACCCCACCCAAAAAAAACGTCTCTCCCACTTCCTCCCTCTCTCTCTCTCTCCCTCCCTCTGAAATTGAACTACATGAAGGAGCCACCATCTAAGCTACCGGCGGCGGTCGAGCGAGGGGCGGAGGCGGCCGCTCGAGGGGTGCCCGAGCAGCCCGCGGCCTCACCCACCGGTGAGCGAGAACCCGCGGCCTCACCCACCGGCGAGCGAGAAGCGGCCGCAGCCACAGAAACGGCGGCTGAAGCAGGAACAGCCGCGGCTGCGGCCACAGACCCGGCGTCGGCGGCGTCGGCGGACCCGACGGTGGCGGCGATAGACCCGGCAGAGGCGGCGACTGTCACGCCCCGAATCCCGAGGGACGACCACGTAAGTCTGGGGTATGACTAGGGGTTGGAAATAAGAAGCGGGGTAGAAAGGGGAATAGCCATGCACCTTATATGAGGTTTAAT
>JAYJMF010000021.1:417150-428917 GCA_036873715.1 Salvia sclarea | reverse complement strand
ATATATATTATGTATATGTATTTCCAGTTTTTTATATTGTAGTGTGTCTTTGCATGTCAAGGAAAGTTTCGGTTTTGAGACAAGGGGAAGGGGAATCTTGAAGTTTGAAAACAGCTATGAGATGTCATGTGTGGTGTGCTTATATATGTTGGGATTCCGACAGTGAGACTCAAAGCTTCGATCTTTGCTTGAAATAGGTCGGTTTTCGGGCTATTCAATCAGTTATTATGAAGGATAATTGGTGGGACTGGAGGAATGTTTGGTGGATTGGATTCAAGAAATGAAGAGAAGAATAAGTGTTTCTGATTTTTGTTTCTGCTAGGAGCTTCATTGTTGTTTATTATGCTAAGTTTCATGCTTTGTGTGACCAATTAGCTTTTATATTTGCAGAATTATCCATAGAAAGAATCAGGTAAGGAATATTCTCCACTTTTCTACTGTTTGATTTAGGATAGTCGTTTATTAGCAAAGCACACATGCTTTTATGGTCTAGGTTTTAGAATGTTTGGATTCTGTTGGAGAAAAGGGTTCTTGCAGAAAGACTGAAAGTGTTAGAGCTGTTTAATTAGTGGTTGGGGGCTAAGGATTGATTCCTTATTTGGATTAGTTGAGGTTGTAATTGTGTAAGATGGCAATGTCTTGCAAAGAGAGTAGCAAGGCTGCTGCGGCTGCTGCTGCTGCCATGGATAATGGGAAGTATGTGCGTTATACGCCCGAGCAGGTTGAAGCCCTTGAGAGGTTATACCACGATTGTCCTAAACCGAGCTCCATGCGCCGTCAGCAGCTCATTCGCGAGTGCCCCATCTTATCTCACATTGAGCCTAAGCAGATCAAAGTTTGGTTCCAGAACAGAAGGTATTTATGCAGATAGTTGGTACTTCAGTAGCATTGTAGTTAAATGGCCATGTAGAGTGGGGACTTAACTTTAGTTCAGTTTGGGTTATGAGGTGGATCTGTAGTGTTCTCTATTCTTGGGTTTAAGGTTCATATTTTGAAGTTCAGAACTGCTCGTTCCACGTGTTCCTTTTTAAATTATGTTTGTTGTGTTAGAATCTTGAATTCTTCTCTCTTGGATTACAGATGCAGAGAGAAGCAAAGAAAAGAGGCGTCAAGGCTTCAAGGTGTAAACAGGAAGCTGACGGCGATGAACAAGCTCTTGATGGAGGAGAATGATAGGTTGCAGAAACAAGTGTCACAATTGGTGTATGAAAATAGTTACTTCCGCCAGCATACACCAAATGTGAGACCCCTGAAACTGGTCTCAGCATTCTTAGTCAATAAATAGCAGCCTAGGGAAATTTACAAGGTTATTGAATGTCCTTGCAGAATGCAATTTCTACTAAAGACACGAGCCGTGAATCAGTGGTGACGAGTGGTCAAAAGCACTACTTGACGCCTCAGCATCCGCCAAGGGATGCGAGTCCTGCAGGGTTAGTAGGGGGTTTATGGTTGTTTAGGCATTTTTACAGTGGAAGTAAGAGTATATATATCTGCTTTTCCTTTTCTGTATGATCCAATGAACTTTTGGTGTTTGTTTTTGTGGTGGCTCACAGAGTTTATTTTCATTTGTATTTCCCTAGACTTTTGTCCATTGCAGAAGAAACTTTAGCAGAGTTTCTTTCAAAGGCTACTGGAACTGCTGTTGAGTGGGTCCAAATGCCTGGAATGAAGGTATTCATGTTAACTCAAACTTCAATAGATATGTGGATCGCCATTGCTTTGTTTCATCAGCCTAAATCTTTTACTTAGTGAAATATGTAAAAATGTTAGAGTTGAATAATTCACACATTTCCATCTGAATACCTTCTTTTGCTTGCTGCAAAACTGAATGAGCATTTCATCTAAGTCTGTTTTTCTTTTCTATTTTTTTGTAAATTTTTCTTAGCCTGGTCCGGATTCCATTGGAATCGTTGCTATTTCTCATGGTTGCCCTGGCGTGGCAGCACGAGCTTGCGGTCTGGTTGGTCTAGAACCGACCAGAGTAAGTATACTATCTCCTTGTTCGTTTTTGTTCCTTCAGTGTCATCTAAAGGTTTAAGAGTGCTTTTTTTTTAAAAACTTTATCTCTCAATACATTTTCTAGGTTGCAGAAATCTTGAAGGATCGGCCTTCATGGTTTCGCGATTGCCGAGCTGTGGATGTGGTAAACGTGCTGCCTACTGCCAATGGCGGAACCATAGAACTTTTATACATGCAGGTAGAGATTTATTATTATAGACGGGCCGTTTGGTTATTGCTTATGTTTCTTATCAGTGTATGAATCTGAAACTTTAGTTATATGCGCCAACGACTTTGGCGCCTGGTCGCGACTTTTGGTTGTTGCGCTTCACCTCTGTTATGGATGATGGCAGTTTGGTGGTATGTCAACTTATAAAATCATTTATACCATAGATTCATGGTTTTCTTATCTTAGAAATTGGTTAGATGAAATATTTTGTGCTTAGGTTTGTGAAAGGTCACTCAGCAACACCCAAAATGGTCCGAGCATGCCTCCTGTTCAGAACTTTGTGAGAGCCGAGATGTTGCCTAGTGGTTACCTAATCAGACCTTGCGAAGGAGGAGGCTCAATCATTCACGTTGTAGATCACATGAATTTGGAGGTAATTATATTTCACGTTTCTGAATCTTAAAGTCTGTTGTTTTTATTTGTTCATTTTACTTTGTGAGCGGATTATTCAGCGTAAATATGTGGTAGAAGTGTAGTAAAGAACATTGATTTGGGTGCTGTATGGTACCCTTTTGAACCATGGTAGCACAAACTTTTTTTTTGGACTTGCTTGTTTGTATCTTAGAAGTTTCCGTTAACTCATCAGGCATGGAGTGTTCCTGAGGTGTTGCGCCCACTCTATGAATCATCTACAGTGCTTGCTCAAAGGATCACAACGGCTGTAATATTCCTCCCTACATTCCTGACTCACTAAAACATTTGATAAAAAGAATGCTTATTCTTTGCTCTGAATGATGGTTTTTCCTTCTTTTTATCTTCCGTCTCTAAATGCAGGCTCTGCGCCAACTTAAGCAAATAGCCCTTGACATTTCACAGTCTAGCGTGAACAACTGGGGTAGAAGGCCAACAGCTCTACGGGCTCTTAGCCACAGGTTGAGTAGGTAAGATTTCGTCTCCTTTCCTGTATTTGGTCTCTGCATTCTGTTCTGTGTAATCTATGTGATCATAAATTGCATTTAATCATTTTAATTATTATACAGGGGATTCAATGAGGCTCTTAATGGGTTTAGTGACGAGGGGTGGTCGTTGATTGGCAATGATGGCGCAGATGATATCACAATTCTTGTGAACTCAAATCCAGAAAAATTGATGGGGTTGAATATCTCTTTCACGAGTGGATACAATTCCATTTGCAGTTCCATTCTGTGTGCCAAAGCCTCTATGCTCTTACAGGTCAGTAATCTCCAAAATATATTTCTGATATTTGCTCCTGTTTCTCTAGTTGGCGGTTGTTTAATGAGCATTTGTCTTAAAAGATCTTCTGGTTTTAAGTGTGTGTGTGCGTCCTGGCCGTAATTTTAATAAACATCTCTTTCTTTTTGGATCCAGAACGTTCCTCCTGCAATACTACTAAGATTTTTGCGGGAGCATAGATCAGAATGGGCGGACACCAACATCGATGCCTACTCAGCTGCAGCTGTTAAAATCGGTCCTTGTACTTTCTTAGGTCCTCGAGTTGGTAACTATGGGGGCCAAGTTATACTGCCTTTGGCTCAGACGATTGAACATGAAGAGGCAAGTGTATATAATTGTCTTTTCACTTATTCTGAATTTATTTACTCTCACAATTTTCATCTGAGGTAACTTATTTTGGTAGTTTAAAGTTGTACTACCCTTCATATTGTTTTAACACGATATATCCTGATGCTTAATAGCTGCTCGAGGTGATTAAACTCGAAGGTATTGCCCATACTGCTGAAGAGGCGATGATGCCTAGGGACGTATTACTCTTGCAGGTATAATTCATTCTTGGTTTTGAAATGGGAATATTAAACATGTTAATTTTTCCGACTGTGGCATTTTGCACTCTTTGAGCTGAAAGAAGTAATTTTATCATGCAAGAGCCTAAGTGGAATGTCTGGTTTTCTGATTCAACAATACTTCGAATCTCATATATTCTTTTATCGTTTCATGTTAATTGTAATTTCTACTCCCTTTTTTTTTAGATTCTTTTACATGTTTATTGACAATTTCTAGGATAATGCATTTAAAAGCGGTACCTGTATCGTGTTCCTTTTCTTTTCTCCTTTTGTTTTATCTCTGGTACTCATCTTAAAGTCTGGCAGCTCTGTTGTGGAATGGATGAAAATGCAGTTGGCACATGTTCTGAACTCATATTTGCCCCTATTGATGCCTCTTTTGCTGATGATGCTCCGCTGCTGCCTTCTGGTTTCCGTATCATTCCCCTTGATTCGGGCAAGGTCGGTTTTCAGTCATTGTTTTCCTTGTTTTTTGCCCCATTGGTAGATTCATTATTGTTGGATTGATTTGATTTAGGAAGCTAGCAGTCCGAATCGAACACTGGACCTCGCTTCTGCTCTGGAAACTGGGACAGCAGGAAACAAAACGCCCAACGGCCTCTCTAGTAACTGTGGCTCTACAAGGTCCGTCATGACCATCGCCTTCCAATTTGCATTTGAAAGCCACATGCAAGATAATGTGGCGTGCATGGCCCGACAATATGTTCGTAGCATTATATCATCTGTTCAAAGGGTGGCATTAGCTCTCTCCCCCTCTGGTATGGGTCCTCATGCCGGTCTTCGCTCGCCACTTGGTACTCCTGAAGCGCATACCCTTGCTCAATGGATCTGCCAAAGCTATAGGTAGAACATCATGAACTCGTATTATTCTACTAACTACTTCTCATACATCAAGTGTCCTTGCTTGGGGTGAATAGCCCTCGATTTTCCTTTAACCTCGAGCGCTCTCGTTTCTCAGGTTGATGAAGTTTTCTTCTGTATCTTTGTAGGAACTTTATGGGTGTCGAGCTTCTCAAATCAAGTGGAGGGAGCGATTCTATCCTTAAAGCGCTGTGGCACCATTCTGATGCTATTATGTGCTGCTCTGTAAAGGTAATGAATATAATCTTTCAGGGTATAACACAACATTTGCCCAAATTTCACATTAATTAGAACACCACACCTTTTTTTTTGGCAATTGGAACATCTTCACCTTTTCAGTTATTATCATGTTGCCAAGAAAACTGACATAGTATGGTCTTGTTAGAGAAGTTGGGGATTTTGTACTTGAAAAAATTAAAAGAATTCTGTTGTAATTGCAACATTTCTAAAAGTCGTGGGAAATTTATAAATTCAAGTATGTGTCATGTTATTTCCAGCGAGTTAGCTCGTGTTAATCATGTCTCATTGGTTGTTTCTTTGTGTTTCTTCTGCAGGCAGAACCAGTTTTCACATTTGCAAACCAGGCGGGTGTAGACATGCTGGAGACAACCCTCGTTGCACTTGAAGACATCTCTCTGGAGAAGATATTCGATGATCACGGGCGCAAGAACATGTGCTCTGAATTCCCACAGATAATGAATCAGGTGAGCCGTGAGCAGACACTTGAAAGTTTACGTGTGTCCTTTTTCGTGACACGGAAACCTTAAAAACATGTTTAATATGGCAGGGTTTTGCGACTCTTCCGGGAGGCATTTGCTTGTCGAGCATGGGCAGGCCAGTCTCGTATGAGAGAGCAGTTGCGTGGAAAGTTCTGAATGACGAGGACAATGCTCATTGCATCTGCTTTATGTTCGTCAATTGGTCGTTTGTTTGACGTAGCTGGAAAAAAATGTGTTTTGAGTGAGTGAGTAATGGCGCCAGAGACTCCTTATTGGTGTTTGTATTTTGCTTAGATACTACTTTTTCCTTGTTTGTGGATGATGCCTGGTTTGCAAACTTACTGGTTTCACCTGGTATGGATGCTCTCTATTTTCGATTTCGTGTTTTGTTTCTTCGAAGCTCGGTGACTCATGCCTATTGTGTGTTTGATGTCTGGGGATTTATTGGTTCATTGATCCCCGTCGTGTGCTGATCTTCGGAGATTTATTTATGAAAATGAAATACGAGATTGAAATAATGCTAGAAACTTGAGTGGTGGATTTTGGTGAAGGAATCAAGGCTCAAACATGAATCTTTTGTTCTATTTGGGCATCTGTTTTATTATTTTATAGGAGAAAATGTCTACTTATTTTGCCAAAACATTTTCTCGCTAAAAATACATTTTCTTGCACACTCCTTGCCTAAAACATTTGTAAATATGTCAATTCTTTAATCTCCCTTATTTCTGCAGACCAAACATCTATAGCATAATCACTCTAAAATCAAGAAGCCAATGCATTTTGCTTCTTCAAATCCCTGTAGAAATTGTTTATGAACTTCTCAGCAGCTCCGTCAACACGAAGATCTTCTTCGATCTCTCTCTCAAGGGGAAGGGCGAGTCCGTTATCCAGAGCTACCTCCCCAAAGGCGTCCGCCCGAACCCAGGCAGTGTCCGCGACGGAATAAACAAATATTTGAATCCATACAAATTAAATTAATGAGAAATATATTAACCTTTATAGAGAAATAAATTCATAAAAAAGAGTGAGTAGAAACTAATAGGCTAAACAAAAGGAGAAAGACAACATCAACATCCACATCCCCGATGAAGGTAAACGGGCGAGTAAGAATCCGATAAGCAAAAAGGGTGCCTCGTCGAATGTATATAGGTCTGAAACACCTCGACAGGATGGGGCTCACGTAGAATCTGGAAAGTAGTGATCTTGATGCTCCCATCCGCAGAGGCCGTTGCTCAAACACCTTTTTGCTAGTCTTCATTAAGGCAATACATCTCCAATCCGAGCCACTTAATTGCTCTCAACTTGAGAGATGATGATCTGCGTCAAGCTCATTGAACCGATTCAGCTGGCCTTTGCCTACTTGTGTGGCCGGATTCTGCATTGTCGTATCTAGAAGGAACCAATACGAACGAGGATGAGACCTTAGAGAAAGATCCATGTAGAAATAGATGCCAATGGGCAAGAATTATATAATTAAGATCATCATAGAATAGAATTCTGCCATCCTAAAATAGTTACTACTTAGTCCGTCCCGGCGAAAGCGAAATACTTGCTTTTGGCACAAAAATTAAGGAAAGCTGAAAAGTAGTGTAAAGTGGTATAAAGGGATGAAAGAAATATATATTATTTAAAGTTGTGTGAGTAATAAAGTGTTCAAAAGAGGAAACGTTTCACTTTCGTTGGGACAATCCAAAAAGGAATACGGTTCACTTTCGCTGGGACGGAGGGAGTATTATTTTCTGTCACAAAATAGCAAAGTCAAAGTACTATTTTGCCCTAAAATCAGAATATCATATGTTTTGAGGAATGTGATACAAGTTAGAGAAAACAGAAGGCTCGACATACCCCTCCAACGACGACTGTATCACCCTCCTTAACACCTCGTTTCTTGAGGGATTTATTTACACCGCATGCCTCCAGAACGTGTTGAAATCTCGTATCAGAGTCGTTATATCTGTTCCAGGGATATATGGAAGACGTAAATGTGAATTCAATGGGATCAAATTAAGCGGACTTCAACGTGGCTTAGAACATGACATATAATTGAAATCAATCGCTTTGATCTCAAACAATTTGAAACAATATTTACTACTGAGTACTGACATTATTAAACCAACAGAATCTGAGATTCGACTAAAGGTTCAATTTTTATACCTCAAATTGGTCATTTGGACGAAACGCTGCAAGCCTGCCCCTTCCACGGGCCATGAACTGTTGCTGCTATCGTGCAATATCTCAAACTCGCCTATAGGAGCCTCCTGTTGCTTCTGCATCTTATCAGCAATGTAATTCAAGTCGAGCAGACCCTCAAAACCTGCAATAAAATGAACAGAGAAAGAAAGAAGGCTGTTAAGAACAGAAATCGGATAATCCACGGTAATCCCCGCTGCCCAAAGCCAATAGGCTAATCCCAATATATTATTCCCGTCCCCCACAATAAACCTTAACTAGGAATATAAATACTCTTCTACTACTACCATAATTAATAAAAAAAACCCTAAACAACTCAAACTAAAAACATAAGCCCACGAACAATGGGCCTAATAAATAGAAATCCTAACAACTCAACATCAAAGGATAAATTGCAACTCCCCAGCCCACGAACAGTGGGCTCAAGCCCGTCCCCGCCTTCGGTAAACCAGCAGGGGCCTCGGCCCCTCATCTAAGCCGAGCCCATTATCTTGCTCCCTATCAACTCCATTCTCCTTCAAAACAACCTTGTCCTCAAGGTTGAAGTCCGGAAACTGCCTCTGAAAACCGACTTTACTCATCCAAGTAGCATCATCAACCGGCTGCCCAATCCATTTAACCAATAGTTGTTCCTCATCCTCTCCTTTCTCACGCCCATTTCGCCAAGTTAGCACTTCCTCGGGCTCGAACACTGGTCCAACAGGTAACTCCAAACTCTCCGGCAACGCCGCCTCCACGGGATGGTTGCCCACCACCCGCCGCAGCTGCGACACATGAAACACAGGGTGTATGCGACTGGTAGGAGGCAAGGACAACCTGTATGCCGTAGAACCCACACGTGCCTCAACCAAAAACGGCCCATAGAACTTAGGGGAGAGCTTATGGTAAGGCTGGCGAAACACCGTAGACTGTCGGTGAGGCCGAACTTTTAGAAATACCTTATTCCCAACCCTGAAGACCACCTCCCGACGATGCTTGTTAGCCTGTTTAACCATGCTCTGTTGTGCCTTCTCCAAATTACTCTTTAGGCGCACCATCATGGCATCTCGGCTGCCCAAAACGTCGGCCACAGCAGCCACGCGACTTTCACCGGGTAAAAATTGGCAGATGGTGGGAGGTTCCCTCTCGTACACAATCTCAAATGGGGTAATTCGAGCAGCCATCTGAAATACAGTATTATACTAATATTCTGCCCATGGAAGCCACCGTAACCACTGCTTCGGTTGTTCACAAGTAAAACAACGTAAATAAGTCTCCACCACCCGATTCAAGACTTCCGTCTGGCCATCCGTTTTCGGATGATACGCCGAACTAAACTTCAACTGTGTCCCGGATAATGCAAACAACTCTTTCCAAAACGCACTGACAAACAAGGAGTCACGATCGCTGACAATTGACCGTGGAATCCCATGCAGCCGCACCACTTCCTTTGCAAATACTTTCGCTACCGAACGCGCCGAAATTGGCGGCTTGAGTGCGATAAAGTGCCCGTACTTGGACAAGCGATCCACCACCACCAAAACCGATGTGTACCCCTTTGACTTGGGCAAGCAAGTGATGAAATCCATCGAAATGTCCTCCCAAATCAGATCCGGAATAGGCAAGGGCTGCAACAGCCCGGCTGGAGACATCGCTTCATACTTGGCCTTTTGGCAAACCAAACATTGGGCGACATAACTCTGCACCTGACGGAACATGCCTCTCCAATATACATTCAACGCCAGTCTTCTATAGGTGCGATAAGCACCTGCATGCACCCCTGTTGGTGTATCATGGAATTCTTCTAACAGGCGAGGAATCCACTTGGAATCGGAGGCCAACACCAAGCGCCCCTTCAAGAACAATCTACCCCCCAACAGCTCAAAACCTGGCTTACTAGTGGGGTTCATATCCAACGCCTGCACAATACTCCGTATGAACTCATCTCGTTGTTGTTCTTCCCCCACATCTGCTAACCTTAACCACTCTGGGCCACTAATTGCGGCCAATGAGGCCTCCTCCCCCCTTCTTGAAAGAGCATCCGATGCGGCATTTGAGATGCATGTCTTGTATTCGATTACAAAGTCGTACCCCAGTAACTTCGCCACCCAAACTTGCTGCGATGGCGTCGCTATGCGCTGAGTGAGGAGGTGTTTGAGACTGCGATGATCCGTGCGCACCACAAACCGCCGCCCAATCAGATAGGGCCGCCAATGTTGAACAGCCAAGGCCAACCCCATCATTTCTCGCTCATAGGCTGACTTGGAAAGGGTGCGGTCAGCCAAGGACTTGCTGAAATATGCTATGGCTCGTCGCTCCTGCATGAGCACCGCCCCGACGCCTGTACCCAATGCATCACACTCCACCACAAACTGGCGATCGAACCGAGGCATAGCTAACACAGGTGCCTTAGTCAACGCCTTCTTAAGGCGTTGAAACGCCTCCTCGGCCTCTAAAGGCCATACAAACCGAACCGGGGCTTCTTTCTTCAAAAGGGCCGTGAGTGGCCGAGCAATAAGGCCATATTCCTTCACAAATCTCCTATAATAACCTGTGAGCCCCAGGAATCCCCTGACCTCGCGGACCGAACGGGGTCGTGGCCAATCCACGACAGCACTGACTTTTGTCGGGTCCATAGATACGCCGGCCTGTGAAATAATATGTCCCAAGTATTCAACCTTGAGACACCCGAATGCACACTTCTTTTGATTAGCTCTGAATTGATTCTCTGCCAGAATACGCAATACCAAGCTCAACTGCTCCCATGGTCTGCCCAAGATCGACTATACACCAATATGTCATAAAAAAAAAAAAACCAATACAAACTTACGCAAGTAAGGTCGGAATAAGTCATTCATGGTGGATTGAAATATAGCCGGGGCATTCGTCAATCCGAAAGGCATTACTAGGAATTCATAATGCCCGCTATGTGTTCTGAATGCCGTCTTATGGATGTCGGGGTCCGCCACTCGGATTTGATGATAACCAGAGCGTAAATCTATCTTGGAGAACACAACTGCTCCAGCCAATTCATCTAACATCTCCTGAATAACTGGAATCGGATATTTGTCTGGCACCGTTGACTTATTTAATTCACGATAGTCCACACAAAATCGCCAACTGTTATCTTTCTTTTTAACCAATAGAACCGGGCTCGAGAAAGGACTGGAGCTTGGTCGGATAATGCCTGCTCGTAGCATATCATCTACCAACCGTTCAATCTCATCTTTCTGCAAGTGGCCATATCTGTAAGGCCGAACTGACACCGGCTTTGCCCCTGGGGCCAATTCTATCCGGCGGTCCGTTGCTCGACGAGGGGGCAACCCCCGCGGCTCTTCAAACAGCACAACATGCTGCCCGAGCACATCATCCAACTTTCCCGCCGTAGCGTCAGATAGTTTTGTGGGTTCGCTGTCAAGAATCACCGCCCAAAATTCAACCTCACTAGTCTTAATCAGGGTGTGAAGGCTCACCATGTTCCGGCACATCACCGGATCCCCCTTTAGTTCCACTCGACTCCCACCCCACTCAAAGTTCATGGTCAGAGTCTCCCAATTCGTGCGCACTTCTCCCAACGTTGCAAGCCATGCAATCCCCAGAATTATATTAATACCACCCAGGGCGAACACATAACAATCTGCCTTAATAGCACACCCTGGTAATGATATTGGCAGTTGTCTGCACACCCCTTCTGACTCCTGGCGATGCCCGTCACCCAACTGCACCCCAAATCGGCCCGTCTTATCCGGGTTCAGTTGTAGTATGGAAACCAAGGATGAAGAAATAAAGTTGTGGCTCGCGCCACTATCGATCAAGATCGTCACTGTGCATCCCTCAACCACACCCCGAAGCCTCATAGTACGAGGGCTGAAAATTCCGGCCATTGAATAAACTGGAAAATTACCCCCTTCTTCATCCGTACCCCCCTGATCATCCTGAACTTCCTCCTGCCCCGTTACCTCGCAATATTCATACTGTTGGAGATCCAACTCTTCGTCCTCCTCAGCCACCATCACCCTCAATTGCTTAAA